>MNPL01004913.1:0-50585 GCA_002081605.1 Tropilaelaps mercedesae
ATATATATATATATATATGTATATATATATATATACATATATATATATATATGTGTTGAATAAAGAGAGATGAACTACAGCAGTGACGCGAAGTAAAAATATTGGTGACAGGAAATAGTGACGCCGGTTACGAATGACCGCCATAAATACATCCCCACATACGCTGGAAGTGCCAAACCTACCGTCTTCGTGGGAGTATAACATTTCCATGAAATAAAAGCGGCCGCTTTCGTTTTTGAAGTTTCGGGCTCGATAGTCAATACACGGCCGTGGGTCAGCTGAAAAGAACACAAAACTGTTCCTCCCCAATCTCCTGTTGCTCAGTGGAAAATTGACGCACAGTGTAACTAACTTTCAGCCTGACAAAGCTACACGTCGCTCGCTAGCGGTCAGGAGTGCAAGTCTTCGATCAGCTGATCACCAAGATCAAGAATCTGGATCGCCTGTGAAGTTCAGGGTATGGCAAGCAGGCGGTTTGCAAGATGGGCAGCATATTGCTGATATGAAAAGCTCCTCTTTTTTAGTGCTTTTTTCTACTGGGAGAGCAGTGCGAAAAAACAGTTGTCGACCATAAATTCATAATATAATTGGACAACTGCTGGTCCACTCTTCAGACGTGATTAAGGAATTTGGTCACGGTGCAATCGCTCGTCGCTCGTGTTATTGTAGTCTCAAATGCAGTTTAAGGGCTCGCTACGACTGCTTCATGATTATCTAACCTTCCGTATATGTGAGTGCATTGTACTGGTAGTAAATAGCCTTTAGTTGGTTCAATAACAAAAAGAGTGAACTTGAATGTGAAACGTAATTATTCATGAAGGTGAAAATAGCAATCTATTTTTGTTCTTTTTAGACAGTCAGTTTGTTGCGCCGAAATACATTTTCATACATACAGCTCGGAATCATTTATTTTCAATAACTAACTTATCATGCCTTTATCGCCACTTTCCGGACAAACCTTTTACAGTTCTGTATTCTCTACTACTTTATTTTTTGTTTGTTTTACGCTACACAATTGGAGGAATCCATGTGACTAAACTAAAAACATGTCTTTAACGTCACATTATGCTTCAACCTAGGCAACAGGGAGCCCCACAGGAACTATCGGAGTGCTCCTGAGCAGACAATACCGATTGCTCTACTCAATAGAGCAACACCTTGGTACCGACAAGACCTTGGTGATACCAAAGGTTTACAGCCACAGCGCTCGCATGGGCCAAGGTAGGGCGGCTAACCTTTAAAACTGACTACCGAAATACATTACACCTTGCCGCGAGTTCTTTTTGTAGAAGTACAGGGTGACCGAACGTCTGAAGACGCAGCGATCAGGGTATGTACCCTCCAGAAAACATTCCTACATTGATTCGCTTGACTGAGCTGCCAAAAATCACCTGAATGTCAAGTTTTCTCTTGACAAGCTATGCAGATTGCAGAAAAGTATTTTAAAATATAACAGCATCTATCTATTTCTATATCTGACTCGGACTCCAACAAAGCGGCTCAATGGCTGCTTCCATACAGATAGATTTTTCAATTTATTTTATCACTTATAAGGGACACAGGGTGAAGGACGATTGTACTTACGTACAACTACGAATAATTTCCAAATGAACTCGATATAAAAAAAATCGACTTTACACTCACCAAAATGTTAACGACGTAAGTCGGTATTCTGTATTTAAATTTCCTCGTTCGTTGCTTGCCCACCATGTCTTGCACTATAACGAAAGGTCTTGAACTTTCGTTACAGTGCAACCTATATCCTCGCGGCTTTTTAGTCTGCTTTTGATTTTCACAAATCTATCCAGTCACGTGTAGCTGAACCTGTATTACCATCATCATGTCCAGCATATAACTGAGTGTCCGACTAGATCAACCTTTGGTACGAACAGAAAAGAAAGGCACAAGCTGGAAATGATTCTATTACTTCTGGTTAGATTCACGAATAATAAGCCGCAACTGAGGAACGTTTGTTGCAGGTACGTGTATTCAAAAATATGTTGCTTTTTCTACATCGGTAAATAACGCTTTGCACAATTTGAATTCGTGGAAGTGTTAATATCGTAGAGAAAGACGTTCCATGACGGAGCGCGGAGCATCAGTTTTCGGACTTCAGGCGTGCTAAACTACAGGTGTTAGGTCGGAGTCATTAGCGTCACTTCGTCCATCATCACGCTTTGATGGAAACAATGAAATCTATGAATTTACCTTAAGACTTGCTCTTCCCCCCACGTGAAAATTTGCGCCACTTGAATCGACAGATGAAGGCAGCTTTAAGTGTCTGATGAGGTACGCAGGTGAAAGAAACCTGTGCAGTCAGCGACCCTCGAGTGTTCGATCGCTGGAACACCCACCAACTCATCAAAGCAACCATTAGCTTTTGTAGTTCGCCCCATTTACCATATCTTGCCCCCGCCATAACCGCACCAGCAGCCAATAGACGATAGCGTAAATTATGAGATTTCTTGTTGTTGCGGTCAACAAGAAAGCTGAGCCATTGGCTGCTTAGGTGCCTTGTCATTAGAAAATGAAGAAGGTTGAAAAAGATTTTACCTTATTATCTAAAATAATTTAAAAATTATTATAAAATACTATTACAGCTTGATCGGTTTACAATAGCAATTTTATTAGTGACAATCAGAGCATTGCCTATGATAAGCGTTGCGCTGCCAGATGACTACGAAATGAAAGGTCTTTGTACCGTAAGATTATTTTCCCCCAGATGGCCTCGGGTTTCTACCAGCCTTGCCATCACTACCTTGATAAGTGATAGCTGTTGTGCTGTCTAACTCTCGCACAGTTTAAACAGTTGTAGGCGCCAACATTTTGAGTTACACGAATTTCGGCTCTTTTTTAGAAAAAATGCAGAATGACGTTCTACATAAAATTAATATTCGCTTAGAAGCTTCGTATATGTAGAGTATAAGATGTCAGCATAGAGTCATATGATATGTCCAACCATTGCCAACAGACACCTAAATTCTCAGTCCAAACCTAAATCATCAAAGCAATCACAGCGTCAGTACGATCCTTGGGTAATATATATATATATATATATATATATACACACTTCGACTGATTCGAGCTCATATGAAATGCGTTTTCGTTGTGTCCTACGACAATAATTGTATGAAAAGTGGCTCGATCGACGAGCGGGAACAAGTAGTACAACCCAGGCTTCTCGTACGTAGTTACACCTAACACATCAATACATGTGGACTGATCAAGGGAAACATGAAAGCCGTCAAAAAACTTTCATCTGGCCTACGACAACATGACGTTGAACGTTAAAAAATCGTTCAGCTCGAACTCTGTATGATATAACACTTCCCCTTTAGGACGCTACAAAACAGTAGATATGATCAATGCGGAGCTCTGTGATTTTGCTACCGCAGCTGTGGTACAGCGTAGGCTGTCTGTTATGTGGAATTTTTACAAGTTTCGACCAAAAGGACATGTGCAATTCGACCTCTCCACCGTCTCGTCAAAACGCCCCATTAAATTTGGAAGGAAATCGTGGGCTGTTACGCAAACGTAAATGGATAGAGCTGCGAGCAAAATCATTTTGCTTCTAGTTCTAAAGTACGAAAAAGATGATTGGAGCCTAGTATTAAGGCCAGTGTTTAGCCTGATGAACGCCATTGTTGTAAGTGACTACAAACGTGACACCACGGTCCGCTTCGTATTACCATCAGTACATACGGTTACACAATCCGGTTACACAATCAGCTCCGTCTCGTCCGCCGTCTGACTAAAACACATTAAATTCCCTGTTCGAGTCTTGAATTAGCTGTGCGATGCTACGAGCTCCGCGCTACTTAAGCTACGCTCAGAAGAATTTGTTATGCCGGATGGTGTAGCAAAACAAATGCATTTTTATCAGCTCACGTCTAGTTCAACATTCGAATCATCCCACGACTGTTGACAGCTTGCTGCTCGATCGTGTTTAGACTCCATGTCCCGTAGATATTATCTTTGTCAAGCCATAGCTCTCATTTAGATCCGACTATAGTTGCTTTAAATGTGTGTTTTCGGCAAATTGAACGTTTGGCACATCGTCCAGGTCTGCGTATCCTGGAAGACAGACTTTCGAGGTTTACGGAATCGTAATGGCAGTTTTATGTTACCATTTCAATGACGGTAATGACAACTTGACGTTTTATGAAGGTGATCCATCTGGACAAATAACTGTAATATCCCTTTTTATGCGCTTGCACGCAAGAACATGATAAACGTGAAACATCTGGCTGGTGCATATATACCTGACTGAAGCGTCATGTTGTGCAGTGAGAACTAAGTAAAGTGTTTGACATACGCTCACTAAAAAATCGCTTTTACCAACATCCTAACCTTTGCATTGTTCTCATCGGTCCCTCTAACACTATTAGTAACATACGTGCTAATGAACTTGTTAGTTCTGCCGTTTGCCCGAGTAAATGCATTACCTGAAACCATCGCGTGCTGTGTAAGCTGAGAGCTCCCGAATTGTACCTTTTTTGTATATGAAGTGAAGATAAGAAGTATCTTTGAGACGTAATGAAAATACGCTTACTGTTACAGTATGCATTCTGTGGCCCTAAGAAAGCATTCCTGTGGCTCCTCCAGGTGGCGAATTCTAATGTACGAGAAGATTTTGTCGGAAAATTAGCTCAAATCATAAGCAGCTTCATCACATGGGAGGATCTAATTGACCACTGAACCGTAAACAATGGGCAAACTGAACGTTAAACAATAATCTGACATGTCATGGGAAGTTATCCCATTGCGTAGCATTATACCCGTCCGCCCACTTCCAAACATACATTCAGTCACGTACACGTACAGACATAAAACATTACACGCAGAGCAGGCATACGCCATCCACAACGACATCGTATCAGAAACAAATCGTGCGGACCCGAGTTGCCCCGACAAGCCTGAATACGCGGTGAAGCGACGTCCAGGAGCACAAAACTTGTTAGTGCACGTTCCGGAAGAGGACGTCGACAATATTTCCTCTTCAGTGGTGCTTCAATGGAAACCAAACACATGAAACGTAACACAGTCTTTCCATAAGCGGAAACCGCGTCGCACCTGCGAGGTCGTCATTTTACAGCTCTCAATCAGTCCCTCCAGCATCTTGGCCGGTGACACAGTCCCTCAAGTGTGGTCAGCCAGTCTACGGCGTCTCGATCTCGCTGCGACAAGGGAGGTGGCTAGCGAGTGACACGCAATCCGAACCAGTCTGCGACGTCATGCTGCATGGCGACTGGTACAGCTCGTCCTGGTTTACATCGTTCCGCAGCGTGCTGCTGTCGTTGGTTGTGTCCTCGCTTGTGTTCGGCTTGACGGCCCGGGACTGGACAACATGGAACACCGATGTACAGTTCGTCGTCTGGTTGGTCTCTGGCTTCATGGTCGAGCGCATCATCCACCAACTTGGCTGGGTGTTACCCACGTACTGGTATCAGACTCTGCGGACGCTGTGTATCCTGCCGTTCTGCTACGCGAAACTGCCAACATGTCTACAGAACACCAGAACCCTGTCGCTCTTCCGTGCGCTGCACGTTGGCCTGCTGACCTCCCGCGGTGGATACGGCGTCGACCTGTCCCGTTACCGGAAGGACGGCCGGCTAACGAGTTTGCTGGTCCTAGCAGGTATTGTCGCTGAAATGGGATGCACGTTCGGCCTGCTCCGCGCCCTGGGGCGATCCCAGCTCAGCGCTCTCACGGTGGCTACGATTGTACCGGCGCCCACCGTCGAGGTAGCCGAACCGATATTTAGAATGGTGTCCATGCATCGCCGTACAGCTTCGATTATCTCCGCCGATTTGGAGGCGGGTCAACAAGGGCAAGGCGTTGAAAAGAAGCGACGTATGAGCGTTTTCCAGCTGGAGCTAGCACGGGTGAGAAACGTGTTCAAGTGTGTCACTTTGCCGATGACGTTGCTCACAATTTTCATGCATTGCTCAGTGGGAAGTGTGATGCGACGCACCCGTGTCAAATATATGAATGCAACACGTCTAGAAATTGGCAACGTATCGTATGTCGAGATGGGTACAAATGCCGGCCTTGGCCTGGCAGTGGCCGCTACCTATACAGCCCTCATGTACGTTGTCGGGAAGCTTTGCGGCTCGGACAAGACATCACCGCACTCGATCGCCGTTCTGGTCTTTACCACGGGGGCATCCGCCATGTATCACGTCGGTCACTACTTCGGTGTCGCAGCGGCCCTTGCAGCCATCTGCGGAGCGCAAGCGCTGAGACATGCTCTCGGATTCAATGAGCAGGCGGCGAAAACGCTATCGAGGTTTTGGCCCCACACGTCACCCTTGTATTACATGTGCTTTGCCTTTGTCACTGTTGGCTACTTCTCTTCGATAGGCCGCAGCTACGTCGCTGTCCTAGCGTGGAAAATTCTTGTGGTAAGCTTTGTTGGATTAGTCAGTAAATGTGTGATTTTAGCTGTGCTCTGTCGTTGTTACCGGATCAGCTGGTCATGTTCGATGCTTCTGGCGGTAACGCTAAGCTCCAAGGGCACCGTGCAAACTGCCCTGGGTACAGTGATTATTTTAAGGGCTCATGAATTGACTGCCATGGGGACGTTCGTTGAGGATGCGATGTTTCTTCAACTGTATGTTTTGCTAAATTATATGCTTGTGCTGCCATGTATATACCTAACTGTTCAGTTTATTGTATATTTGATGAACAAATAAAATGCTCTGTTTGAGAGATGATATTGCCGTCTCATATCGTTGCATAGCTCCTTTATCATATTTCGTTACTCGACAGTATGAATTTTCTCAGCATGAGGGATGACAATAATATCGAGGTCACTTTTGACATGTAAGGAACAAAATGATCTATTTGGCGTTTTGTGAAAGCTGAATCTACTTTGGAAAAATTCAAAGCGTCAGCTGATAGCAATATGGCTGGTAGAAGATACACTGAGGGTACAAGAGGGTAACCCTAAATAAATGACTTCTGATCTCACAAACAGACCATCTAAAGGCACCTTCATACCTGACCCATCACTGCGTCAACTGGGCAGCTGCTGCAAACTTCGAAATAATAACCTGCACGCTTATTTCTTCATTTGTAGCTTGAAGCTATTCATGCTCTCAACTCGTTGTATTGACTCTTTGCATAATTCATGTCAGAAATTTCGACTTCATATTGAGTGAGAATCAAGAGATCATGTCGAGACCTTATTGGTTTGAAGAATACGGCAAAGATAATGGCACAGCAAGCCTACATGTACTCTATAGAGTAAATGTCGGCTGTTGAGTTGGCTGTCCACTACGAAAATTTAAAGTCCGGCAACCGTCAGATGTTTTTGATCTTTTTTATACTTCCCTTTCTTATTTTTTGTCAAGGTACTTGTGCGCTTTGTATAGTAACGAGCTTCTTTTGTTAGCAGCTCTTCTGCGATCAAGACGCGAATAGAGTACGTACGTTTTATACCAATGGCCCTTACGGCCCGAAGTTGATTGTTGACTGTTAGCTCGGTCACTGGGTTGCAAAGAGCTACCAAGCGGCCATACTTCGAGTGGTAGCGTCAATCGACGACACTATCGGCTGGCTCATTCATTTCGCTACATGTAGAAAGCTTATAAGACAGCGCCCGTGGTCCTAATCACTAAAGTGGGATGAATCGGTAAAAGGACTAACGAAATGAGCTTCGAGCTTCGAGAATGAACTTTGATGGCGTTGCGTCTTCCTCGTTGGTACGGTTACACAGAAGGTCACCCACCGCGCACCAACTACGCGTCTTCGGAAACGCCAGTGAGAAAGTATTCGCTGCGGCTGCATACATTCAGATGATATACGCCAACGGGACTAGTTTGTGCACTCGACTGATGTGCAAGGATAGCACTGTGCGACAGGATTCCGCTGTCGCGTCCAAAGCTCATGGCTACTCTGCTATCTGCGCGGACAGGAGCCTCCATTTTTAAGCAGTTCCGTGTGACGTTCGGTCGTATCGTACGACATACGGGCTCTCGTGTTGTACTTTGGGTATATGGCAAAGGAATAATCACGATGAAAGACGTTCGTTTATACTTGCATCAGAGATATTCAACAGCTCACGCCATCTGAAGAATGGTTAGACGTAGCTGAAGCATGGAACATCGCCGACATAGCGACGCGTGGTAGTTCCGTAGCTGACCTTATCTAGTTCTGTGATAGCGAGAACATAGCGAAACATAGGTTTGGCTTGAGCAAAGCCAAGGAGTCTTGGCATCTGCATGTCGCTTTTCGCATGTGTACCCAACAAAGGCTAATGATCCACGCCTGAAAAAAATTTTCATAACACGTAGATCCTATCTCGGCCATTCACTAGAGCACGCGATGGATATCTTCAAAAGCCGTCTTGTAGATAAATATGCCTGCAGCGTTTGGTTCCAGTAGTTGAACGCCCTTTAGAGCGTTATAATAAATACGCACCTTGCGTAATACACCTTTTCAGGAACAACCAAGTTCCATGCAGCAAACAGCGTCACCAAGGTTCAAGCTGTATAGACAAACATCGAAATTCAAAAAAGACCAACAAGCTTCGGAATTGGCGCATTGACCTCATTGCCGAAGTTTGTGACGTAGAGACAAGCGCTTCAACCCGTCCGTACGAATTGATTCCTTGAAGCAAGCCCAGCCTTTTCAAATCAGTCATTCTCGAGCGAGTTATTCTGTCGAGGACGGTGGCTTAGAGCATTCACGTGTGCATTGCGACCGGAGCAGACACTTAGGTGTACGGGTTCGATCCCCGCTGTTGGACATTTACATCCTTGGGGTCCGTCTTTCAAACTAATGCAAAAAATGTCACTGTGGACGTTAAATGTTGGCTGATGGTCAGCACTAAAAAATTGTTTTCGATCAGTCATTTTGCATGCATTTAAAATACCATTATTCTTGTTATCATATAAATAACCTTACTAAGACCTGTCACATTCACATCTCCATGTTGAAACGTTTTTAGTACGCTTACGCGGTCTTTTATTCGACCATTCAAAAACTTCATCCTAATTATAAACGTACTCTCGATACCCGCTTGTTTTTTGCGTATTTACGGTAATAGCAGACGACTCTGTTGATCGACGTTGTTTAACAACACATATCCGCGCATACGGGACATTGTAGTGCGGAGAAGCCTACAGCCTTTAGCCGTTTGGTTAAAATTCAGTCCTTAAGCTTTGGATTTATCGTCCTATAAAAATACTGGTGGTCTGCGTGTAGTGTTTGCGCTACTTTTACATATTGCTGGAAACAAGGCCAAACTGATTAGGAATCATGTCGCTTTATCGTGCAGTGTCACGCACGGCCGCTTCGCGAATTCGCCCGATGTCCACCCGAACCGGTAGGTCGCCTTCATTTCATATGATTCTCACCAATAGCCGTTAGTCCAAATTTGAGTGAAAGCTCTATTGGTATCATACCCGCGTAACGTTACGCAACGGGATGAACAGAAACGGGAGACTAGGAGTGTTGTTCTAAACCTTAGACAATAACAATTTAGTCTGTCTACTTTGCCAAAATGAACGATTGTTTAAAAGTGAAAGGCTAGAATGTACTAGCCGGCACGTACTACTACGTATACGTAAATGATATGCGATAATACCAGCTCATGCTATAAATTTGATAAAAAAAATATAGCTTTTATTAAATATTCGTATTCCGGGGCCACATTGTCATGTGGTCTAGGTAACAGCGTGGAGCCAAAGTTTTATTTGCCCGTTTAACGTTTGTTGGGTGGGGGTCAAGCGGATAAAAACAATAACATTTCATTCTAAGGTATGTTTTTGTACTTTTTTTTGACTTGGTAGTGTTTTTTAGTACGAACTACCGTGTTTTTCTATGAGCATATATATTCGTCGCACACAACTTGTCGCACTTTTGGAAAAGCTACGCAAAACTACCGTAATCGATTTTAGGTTAGAATAAGCTGGTAAACCATGAGCCATAAAATCGATAAAGATTGCCTAAATAATGCTTCTTAAAATAAGGCAATATTTTGTCTTTTACCATTTTTTCATTTATTTAAGACAATAAATGTAAATGTCTTTCGTTGATGTTTCATTAATTATTTCTTCAGTATTAGCTTTTGTAGACATATTGCAAAACTTCAATGTTGCCAGGTCTAAAATGATTCATTGCAATCCTTCTTTATTGTTTTACTTCCAGCGAACTTGTCGCATAATTTGGTTGAATACCCTGTGTAGTCGTCTAGTATTGTTGGGAACTGATCTGAAGCTGATCGTGTCTAGCCGCGTTATTATTGAGATTTTTGTTAGGTATTGATTTCTGTTCTAGGTATTGAAGGCAAGGCTTCAACATATGTGATTAACGTCAAACTACGCTACACACATTTTCCAACACGTAACTATTTCTTGCAAACCACAATGTCTGTATAATGCGATTTACAGGTGTTCAAGTTACTATGTTAGTATTGCTATTGGATAGCGTAAGCAACGTATTCTTTAAGATCTACGTACTAGCATATATATTAGTGCACCTTCAAAAGTGTATCTAACAACACGCAGATTCAAATCCCTCGGCCCCTGTGATGAACGAGTGTATGACCGAGAAGTTTATTGATTAAAACCTGAAACAAACTACTGTTGCATGGGACTTTACGTACTAACAGACTTGGAAACTCTTAGCTACCAGTAATGTCGGCTTTATTGATACAGGCAACTGAAATGAATGAAATTCGTTGACATTTCAATAATGTCGTGCTTGCTGAACATTATTTGGAAAATTTTATTTTATCTCTTACAGCTCCGGCAGCAGAGCATGAAGAAAAAACTGCGACAAGCAACAATGATGACGACCAGGTTTGTGGCAGAGATTCTTGAAATGTGAAACTAATAAAAACTAAATTGAGTCCATCCACAATACCAGTGGAGCAAGACGTGCGCGATTTTGGCGAAGCATTTTTCTTTCCAACTTACACAAAGTTATTGAATAGCTGAGAACTACTGCATACGTGTATACAGTTGATATTAACGTGATTTTTAACTATACGATAAAATCAAAATTTATAGCGAGGTTGATCCTAATTGCACCGAAGGCTAAGGCACGTCACTGATGTAGCGCTAAGTAAATAGGTAGCTTATTGATATTACACGGTAACGGAATGGTCTAAGATAGTGAAATAGCTGTGCTTCTACATGTGGATTCTATGGCATTTTTCTTAGAATATTTTGCAACCTGCAACTTTGATCTATTCCAGCCCATCTGGAATATGTCCAACCCTTACAGTAAGGAACGGCGCAAGTGCATCATTTGCGCAAATGGAATCGTTTTTGATTACAAGGTGAGTTTTTGAATCGTGGAGAATGCCATAGTTTGCTACCTAAGTGCGGCGTACCGCAATGTCAGATTGACCATAAAGACATCATAGGTTACAACTCTAACCACTTCTGATTTAGGTAGCTTCAGCCATTTTCAACCACTGATGTGAAGGCTGATTATCTAACGCGGCTTAATGTTAATTGGGTGGACGACTGAGAACTATGGTGGACAAGTCATAATTGCGTTATTTAGCTAGCACAAAATTATTGATCTTGAGCGCACTATCATATGTATTCTCACCCGATGCAATTTCGACAAAACGCGACTTGTCTCAAACTTTGCTTTTGTTGTTATTTTTGCTCGTGTTTCTCACTTGTTCCTTTTTAGAATGTTCAGCTCATCTCGCAATTCGTGTCACCGCATACGGGCAAGTTGTACGATAGACACATCACCGGCTTGTGTTTGCCGCAACAGATCCGACTAAAAAAAGCCTACGGAACAGCTCAATTGTCACTGAGGTTGCCAGCATACTTTAAAGATTTGAAGTTCGTGAAAGATCCCAAACTGTTCGATCCGTTTAATCCGCAGAGACCTCATCCGCACTAGGCGATTTGGTTACACGATTTAAATCAAAATGGGCTGTGGGCGAGGTGAAAATATGATAAACATAAGGAATTATATTGAAATTTTTAAGCAGCAACACGTTCCTGTTGAATGCAGACTTGTGACTGGAAGCACGGATGTGTAGCATGTGTATATATATAAAAGAGAGAAAATCGTTCGTTCAAAAGTATTTTAGTCGTTATTTATTGCTGACCTTTACCTGAAGATATCTGTAAAGTATTAGGTCGCTTTTACTGAAGATAGACTTAATGTGGACTGAACATCTTCTAATTTGTTATGGCTTAATCAGCGAACTACCTGCTTTCATGTAGCTCAAACTATTTTTTACCAGTGCTAAGAAATTCATCACTATATTTTATAAAATACATTAGCATATATAAGGTATACGTTGCTCATGTGTGCAGCCATTCAGTTATAAATTATTTGGAGCGACTATCCCAACGAAGAAAATGATTAGAGGATCTCGAGAAAAGTGGCCGGTATTCATGTGGTACTAGGCCTAATTTTGGTAGCAAAAACTAGGACTGACATTTGTGTTGAACTCTGTGAAGTCCCGAGGTAGAGCCGAGTGGGTAATCGGGTGAAGCGTACCACCTGTAGATGCGATGCCGTTTTCGTAATATCCCGAAAAAACATATGCGGATCTCTTACATGTGCAGTGTGAAGGTCGTTGCCATTCGGCGGCTTCCAAAGAGCTAGAAAATAAAGAAAACTTGGCCACCTAAGAGATTGTGTTCATCTGTTAGCAATATCGGCGGCAGGCAGATGATACCTCATAGGTAATCGGTACTCTTTTTCCATTCAGTGCACTTTTTTTACTTGTAGCATATCTTCCCATGTATGGACAAATAGTATTCCGTTCTCATACGTAATAGCAAAACATCAGCAATTACTAGTGCCCCTCTGACTTCACATCCAGCTAAACTGCCTTGAAGAACTAATTACTACAAAATAGCATTGTACACGTTTACATTTCTTCACTAACAGCCACGCTACATATTCATTGCATAGAATCGCAATCGCAGGTCAGGGTGCGCAGGTGAATCAAATAAATAAAAGACTGACTCCAAATGAAAAGGGCAATCCACCGCCCGTTGAGGCAGACGATTGTCGAGACCCGAAAACGGCCAATATATAATGTGGACACTAGGAGAGTCCTCCAGACTGGCGAAAACGGTCATGTAGTGCAGCGCGTGAATGTTAAGTGCGAAGTTCAAGAAGATCGGATTGAAACAATTGATGACCTGATGGATAGCACTCACGGTCAAGATTTTGGCGAGGAGTGGTTTCGGACGAGGGCATCGGGGCAACCCAGCGCAATGACAACTTGGGTCACCTAAAAATGGATAAAAGTTACAGACGCAAATCAGATCGTCTTAGCTGAACCTACTCGTCTTTTCTCTCGGGCAGTAAAAAAAGTGTAATGGCTTCACACGTTATCTGACTAATATGTACTTATGGCTATTTGTTAGAGCTGAGCCAAAGTGTCGTGACTCAGGCAAACAAACTCGGGGGTACAACAACGCTTGCTGATCATTTCAGGTGCGGTTTCCCGTTAAACAAAACGTGTCTACCTACTTTGCTATTAAGGAACGCTCTGTTGCATAACAGGTTCGTGAGAACTTTCGGGATTTTCGTAAGGTTGGTTATAGCAGAGGTTTGAATGTCGGCACCGTTTATCTATTAATCGTTTATCGATTTTTATAGAGTGTAAGAACCCCGTAATGGAAGTAACCTCCAGCTAGAAACGATTCTCATTACCAACCTGGAACTGCGAAGGCGGCAGAGTCTTATCGTAACGTTTCCATACTTAAGTACCGTCGTGGTTGTGCTCTCCCGCTTGACAGTAACAAACTGGTTGGAACGAGTTTCAATGACCAAATTCTTGACATCCGAATCCTAAATATAGTGTAGCGCTGCCATCAGTCATTTGAGATTCTCCCCTACTATATATATATATATATATATATATATGTATGTATTACTTGGGCCTCACCTCCATCCACTTCACAGAGCAAGCATCTATCAGAAAAACTTCGCGAGTGAAATGCAGTAACATGATGGTTCGGTGGTCGACGCAGGCTAAAAACCCCGGAACATTGAGCCACTATAGAATATGAGCCTAGCGAGATCTGTGAATGGCCACCAGGGGAGATCTTTAGTGAATGGTACAATGATAAGTAAGAAATTACTCGGCAAACGAACTAAACTTCTTCAAAACTCGTTTATCGCGTGTGCTCTGATACATATTTTGTCTAATGAGCAGGAAAAACGTTATCTCAATATTAGTATTTTAAAAATTCCGTAAGGGAGTATTACCTTTTGCGACGAGAAAATCATCAGAAAAGCATGGTATTTCGACGCTGCCGTAGACAGAGAAGTATACGAAAACGTGGTCATTTTTGTTCTACTCGATTACCTACAAAAGCCACATAGGCAAATAATTCTATGTGAAATCTGCTCGCACCGGGCAACATGTGAACATATTGGATAAGGTACATGAACAATTAAGATCCAATATACAAGGAGAGGCTTCTAGCGATCATAACCTTTCCTAACCCAATCCTTTTCGTGACATCCTTGTCACCTGGAGGTTTCTGAAGTTGATATCTTTTGTAGTGTAGTCTTTTGGTACTCCGGCATAAACATTGGGACCATGGGGATGGTCAGTAATGAACCCCCTGTAGGGTTTTCTGAACTATAGAGGACGACAGGGACAATAGAAGTATGGGTAAATATAAATATGAAAATGAAGTCACTAAGATTAACTAATCAAGGACTGAACAATTATTGTTCTATGAGTTCAGCTCTCTTGAGTACAGCGTGTGTACATTGCCAATTCGTGTACCCGTGCATTATAGGCGATATAAGCAAAGTGACCGTTGCTCGCCCGTTCTCAAGGAGGCTGTAGAATGGTACTAGGCTGTTTTTCTAGTACCCCTTACTACTAACCCGTTTTCCTCTCAAGACAATATCTGCTGCTTTTATGTATATTTATAGTAGAATATTCAACTAAAGCTTAACGTAGTTTACAACGACTGAGCCGTGAGCTCGAAGCATGCAGCCTCATGATTCGTAAGTTGCATATCAATAAAACAGAAATCCTGCATTCATTTCGTTCTGCAGGCATGAGTGCACTTCATTTCAGTGGCTGAACCCTTTTAATGTCTTCCCCGCGGATTGTCGAATGGTTCTTGTAGGCGATATCGCCGAACATCATGACAACAATGCGCCCATTAGGGATGCCATGTCAGCGCAGGATTTGGTAAGCGTGACATACGTCAACTGATATTGATGAGGAAGACATTTAGACGAGCCGATTACCAGCAGGGCCCAGATGCGCGGCTCATCGTCCGGGCCGGTCCCATCTGCGTTCACGACAACTAGTGCGTCTGTCGTCATCAGCGTCACGGCAAAAGGCATCGCTTCTTTCTACGGGGCTGATGATGTAATGCTAAGATGACTTCTCCCTTGCCCGGTGTTGCTTTCCGGTGGCGACTGCAGCAAAAGTAACGAAGAGTGGCGGACCTATTAGCTCTTAGGAGCCTATCAACTGTTCGAAAAAAGTCAGTGTTAATCGGGTTCGGAAGATCGGCGTGAAAAGAACGAGAACCGTGTATAAGTCAAAATACAGGAAAAATAAGAAGAAAATGAAAAAGAATAGACAATGCTAGGCACTAAACTGGAGGCTTTTAGCTTTTGAGTCAAGTAGATTACGGTTACAGCTTTACAACAACATTTTAAAACCGCTTCATTGATAATTGCTTCAAGTTAGTTGAGATATTAATGCATTATTAGTTGAGCCATCCAAGTTAACCGTGATTGTGGAAATAGAGTTAGTCGTGTGTAGCGTGGAATAATGTTACCGCCAAACTTTGTCAGTAAAAGTAAACGAATAAGTTAAATTATTGTTGAGGTGTTATTCGTAATCGTAGCCTAATGCCTACAAACTAAGTAACAAACCCTACGTCACAACCTAATTAAGGGTTTGTGCACCGACAAATTTAACGTGACGTTTTCTACGTCATTCGAAGTAAAATAGTTGCAATATTTTTACTACTGAGTTAAAGTGAAGGTAATTTTCTGACACGCGGTTTCTTTCGTCATCACTTGAATTGGGCATTAACCTTAGAAGGTCTATTTATCGCCCAGACTTGAATGATCGCATTAGTAGCCGTAAAGTGGAGTCGCTTTCATTGTCAACATGTGACTTTTCTTTCTGAAAGTTTACTAATTCTTCATGCAGTGTCTTTGGCAAGTAGGGTATATGCGGCATGTTTGCTTCATCGGCAGAGTTGACGTTAGTAAAGGTCGTAGGCAGTGTTAGAAGTTCTTTGTTGGTCTTAGGGCCACGGGTCGGTTTCGAAAGCTAACGTAATATATTTAGGACTGATCATGATCCAACGTTTAACTTCTACGGTACTGCTTTTCGCATCACTCTTGTAATATCGACGCCATAAATATATATGTATACGGTGGAAATCAAGCTCGTGCGCCTACGTGGTCCCTAATGCTACCAGAATTTTAATATTAGTCAATTCGTTTGCCATTGTCGGTCGTATTTAGAGTCATAAAACTGAATCCAGTACTTCACAATATCCGTAAGTTTACCGCGACACCACTAGCGTCTCATTAAAATTAATATTTTCCAGAGTATATGCTTTCAAGTAGTCAACAACAAGCTTAGTTAAATTTCAGACAGGGGTCTTTCGCATAACTTGAAGAGAATTAAATTAAATCGCATGGCCAACACGACCACTATGTCCGTGGTAGCCTTAGGTATTTGCAGTTTACATGACTAGCTATCATGATTTTCGTGATTGCTAAACGCTCACGGGGCCAAGGTTAATTTTTGTAGAAATGTTTGCGCTGCTTTGTATTTATGGTATGGATTTTTTTCGTAAGGAAAATACCCAAAGTTTAAAAATAAACTTGTGTAGCACGTTATTTATTACGTTCAGCAGCTATACTTCTTGAGTTAAACTTATGTTGCTTGTCCCTTAATGTTCCCTCATTATAATGGCAAAGTAATATTAGTTTAGGTTACTGAAAGAAATACGCCTTTTGGAAATGCCATATTTAAAATTCGTTCTAGTACTCCTGGTTCGCCAATTCTCTGAATTCATGATATTAACATCATATCAAATTGAACAGAAATTCAGTTGAAAATCTCGCATTAATAAACCTGTTTCATCAATAAATAACACTGCATCGTTAGTAGTGGTGATCCATAGTGATCAATTTATAACCTTTGCAAATTTGCAAATTTTCTCCAAGCTCGATAGTAAAATAATGTTAAGCAACGTTTAATTTCTCTATTATTCAGTTGGCCAGTCATAGATATTACTATGGGTCACCCTCACGCGACAATGAAAAGCTTTATTATTAATGAACTCTCACCATATATAAAAAGACCAAGCTACAACCTTCCTGAGGCAGACATTTCGGCCTACGTATTATTATTACGTGTTATTGTCCTACGTTATACCAAATGGCATCGGCGACATTAGTTATTCCGTAGATTAAGCTGAGTAACAAATTCCCTTTGTTGTAAGCATTTCGGTTTAAGAAAAATTTTAACCTCATTGTCTACGTATAGAAGATCATCCATGGCTTTGACGCGATTGTACATGGTTCGACCGAAAAGCAAAGATATGAGTCAGCGTTTTGGTTTATTTATATTGAAAGTAAGCGGCCATCTAGCTCAAATTCGGCAAATTATATTTTCACAACAATTTTTCCACCGCGCACCCTGCATTCTAGTGATAAAATATTCCCTGTTTATTGTAGCGATTGTTAAATGTAAATTGGCGGCTTTGAAAAATTTAAGCGTAGTAGTCTAATCGTTGTGTTGCAAATGAAGGTTGATTGACAACTGATGCATTTGCAGAGTAATCAGCGTTGTTCAGTCTAATTAACATAAAGGAGGTAGTACAGTAGAAGTTTGATTACTGTACGGGTCGAAATGAAAATAAGAATTGTGAAATGCATTTAATAGGTCAGAAAACTGACGAAGATAGATTCTCAATCAAGGTAGAGCCTAGATTGTTGCTACAAATAATTTATTCGAGGTTCATGACCCATTGTAGCGTAGAAGGTATTATTGCTTAAAAATCCCATGCATTTTTTCACCGTATAATGTAAACATAGAGCGTAGGGTAAATTCGAGGGATCTGCGACTTTATGCAGCGTGCTACGGCGAGCACGAATTTGTTACGGATCCCTTCGATAAAGTTGTCTTGTTTTACTTAGAGTTACACGCATCTACGTCATAAATTCGTTAGTTGATTGGTGTTACCACAGTTTCACGATTTCGAAACCCGGAATCGAGAAAACGCTCGGAATACGTGATTCTACATGTTCTTCATTCAGTTCTACGCTTTCAGAGACGATATCAAAAACAGTTGTCTGCGCCCAGCTCTTTTGTAATGCCTTGCGGAGGGCATGTGGATTTGTGACGAGAGCAGAATTGGCCAATTGTAGAACAATAAGCTAAAACGAAAATACGCTTGGAAAATTGCATCTATTATCAAATTATCACTGGTACATTGGCATCCTCACTAGATAAGATTTTAGGGTCTAGTTTTCATACCCGTTTCAAATAATTTGGTAATCTTGAGCTATTGTAGCCCGCAATTTGCCTAGAGCGCAAATGTTCTGCAAGATTCGTGAAAATGGGCTCAGAAACAAACTGATGCGCTAGTCGGCAGAAGTATGCGATATATGTATATGCAAGGAGTAGTACCTCTTAGGAGTCGCTAGGGTGATTTCAAAACAACAGTGGAGCGCGCATGTCTAAATACTTTGTAGTAAAATCTCTACGATCCGCAATTTAGTCAATTGTCTGTGTGACGTTCAGGATGATTTGCTTGGGCTGCGTGATAGAACTTGCTAGCTATTATCGTGAATGTGAAGAAATAAGTTTCAAATTTATGATATGGCAAACAAAGCGAGGCTCGACAGGCCAACAAGACGATGACCAAGATGAACAAGATGATGAAGAAGGTGAGGAACCGTCTCTGACTTCCACCGGGAGCATGCAACGAGGAGATATTTAATTATCTAGGACAGCAAGCGCCGCGACAAACCACGTAGGGCATTACTGCTGTATGCACTGCCCAGCCAAATTGTTAGAGAGAACGTGTGTGCAATCTTTGATGTAAGAAAGGAGTACCTTTAAAGGAGTTTACAATGTTGTAATGCACAATAAATGACGCATTTCAGTGAAAATAAACAGTTGTGTTATGGTTAAATTTACGTGCGGGATACTAAGGAGTTCGAAAAGACAGTCAATTTATGTTGAATTAAGTACGAAAGTAGCTTTCGGACGAGTAACAGAAATCAAAAGATTTCTGTTCAATTATTTTCGTTTATGCTTTTTTCAATTCCTGTATGTACATTGCTCTTATGGAGAGAAATCTCCAGTCTATTTCGTTCTCTACTGTCGTTCTCTAAATTGTTTGTATTAAGTCGTTTATATATAAAACGTTGCGTAAAAAAAGAGTTAAATTTAGTCAATCAAGTATAAACGAAGTCTTATTTGCCAATTTGAAAAATATTGATATAATATAACACTATATTTTAGTATAATTGTATAATTTTACTATTATTAATATTACACCGTAAAATCCCACCAACCAGTCTAAAAAATATTTCAATGTGTGATTAGCGTTTGACATTCATGCTATATACTTCGCTAACACGTCCAGATGCCACTAATTTAATCGAACTAATCAAAATGAATAACTCTAATTTCTAAGTTTTTCTAAGGAATGGACACGCTTATTTAACTATGGTTCGAAAAATTATGTTACGTTCATAGTATCTTTGATGCCCCTGTTTATTGCGTTTATTTCCTTAATTGCGACTGCGCTATCCGAGATTTATTTGGTGAATACACATGTATGGCTTTTATAAAACCGTTGTAAGTAGTACCAATAAACAGTACACTATAATCGGGAAACGATTGTTCAAAGTGGTAACGAACTTAAATCAGCACTTATAGCAAGTCTGTTATAAACCGTCTGGCGCTGGGCCGTGGCGATCTTGCGGAAATGCCCGCTTTTATTCCCTACAAGTAAGTCATGCCGTCTCAGATTGCTAGCAAAAAGAGTTTTCTAAAGTATTTTACGCTATATTCGAAGCACGTAGTTTTAAAGGCTATTGTAAAAAGTTTTATACAGAAATTATCTTACAGTTGAGGTAAACCATGTAGCCTAGGTGACGATGGTATGCTAAAAATGCGTTTATCCAGTCACTAAAGAAAAATTCTTGTTAAGCACATATCATAGTCACTAGAAACGACACCCACAACGAAGCAAAGCGTTAACTACAAAAATAAATAAAAGGAGACCACTCGCACTTGTGCCTATTTTAAGTTCGTCTATATAAAAGTCGATATCATTGTTAAAAAATTCAGCGCGATGGAATAGTAGGACTAATTGATACGACTAGCTTCTGTCATCATTAAAACAAACTCCTTTTTGATTCGTGCAGTGGACGCGGTCGTCCCCTTTTCGCATCATAAGCGCATGGGGCGATGGTTTCGTTCTACTATTTTAACTATGACTTAGAAAGGATGTTCTCGACATCGTTCAGATCGGTTTGAGCTCAAAAGATTTTCGAGGTACTATACTGAACGTTCCCCGATTCAATATTTCAACAAGCGTTTGAGTCCACTTTTGTACACAGCCTTCTAAATACTATTTGTATG
Organism: Tropilaelaps mercedesae; assembly: GCA_002081605.1. NCBI lineage: Eukaryota > Metazoa > Arthropoda > Arachnida > Mesostigmata > Laelapidae > Tropilaelaps > Tropilaelaps mercedesae. The sequence continues at coordinate 20,606 of MNPL01004913.1, forward strand.
CGGGTACATTCAGTGATGACATTCTTTGTTTTCATGGGATTTATCGTTATTCAGATAATTATTTCTTAGTAATCTTTAGCCGCCAAATATTTGGTTCTAACTACCCCCTCTATCCCGACCTTTAAGCAAAATCCAAAAAATGTTGCCTTAGAGTGTAATAAGAAAGAATCTTGAGCAGTTTTGTTTGATAAAATACTGTATCTGCACTGTACCTTAACAACCATCGAACACAGGGCACATATGGCAGCGTATGTCCGTCAGAAAATTGAAAAAGACGATTGAAGCGACGATCTTGGAACTGCGCGGTCGTAATCTTAAGCGATAGCGTTGAGAGCAGGTGTCTCCGTCATCAGTATCACGTCCGAGCGTGCGTCTTGATCAGCTATCGTTGAAGCTTCTTTTTAAACGCATCTCATCAACCTATATGAGAATCATCGTCCCTGATAATGACGTTGAAGTGAACAGTGTTTCTATTTATTTCAATGAGATAGATGAGTCTTGGTCATTTATCTCACCGACCAAGTATGATCATCGGTGACGTAATCGGAGCAAGCTATGAGGGCTGCTTGTGGAACATTAGAAAGGCGATTACGAGGATATCGTTTGGGTAGGTAGAACGAACAGAAGTTAGTAAAAACTGGGAATTGAAACTGAACCAGTTTAGGTGGATTGGGTATGAAGTTGCTCTTCAAACCTAAACGACACAGGTTGTCTGTCAACGTTAGAAAGATACGTGGGCCTGCAGGGGTGCAAGCTGCACAAGGTCATTTTGCTGGTCTGAGCGAGGAGACGTCGTTTTTAGCAACCTAAATAAGAATCTCTGCTTCGGTCCCCGGCGCGAAACGTATTTCAGCATATGAATACGTTGCCTTAGCGAACGCAATACCCCTGTGTATTTTGTGTTCCAATGTATTAACACTGTCTATTTTTTAAAGCTGACCATCAGCCAACATTTAACGTCCACGGTAGCAGTTTTTGCATTAGTTCGTAAGACGGACCCCAAATAAATGTAAATGTGCACCGGCGGGGATCGAACCCATGCACCTACGTGTCTCCTTCAGTCGCAAGGCGCATACGAATGCACTAAGCCACCGAGCTCGACGTATTAACACTGTCTGACAGTTAACAGCCTCTCCTAGCTAGGGAGCTCTTTTGATGTTTGTTGCTCTATTACAAAGACTTAGTGCACACTGTCTCTAAGGTATGCCTCCTACATTGATAAACCTCGACCCGCTTGCACAAGTGAGTCTACTATGATAAAAACGGCGTAGACAGACAAAAATTCAAATTCTCCTGAATGTCGATCTCATGAAAAGACTATCTTACTTGCTAGAACGGGTGACGGGTTATGGGTCCGTACTGGATGTGAGGATCGCCTGGGTACGAAGGAAGGCCTGACATACCTTTCCATCAATGTCTGGACTGTTCGCGGTTACTGTAGACGTGACACGACAAAACCGTCGGCAGATCTTCGATTATAGCACGGACAGAACGAACAGCCTGCCTACAGATATAGGCAACGGGAATCCACGGGAGCTACCATACCGCTAAAAGCCATCTAATTATAGATGACACTGTGCCCGTTCTCAAAACGAGACAGCCGAGAACTCTTTCCTTTAGTTGTTTATGGCGTTGCTTTCTACCCGTCATAACTCAGTTGCTTGGCGATGTTTCGCATGGTCTGGGTGGACTTGCAGATCTTAGTCACGATTTAGACAAAATTATGACCAAAATAATCGGATGTATATATATAGCAGGGAGCCACTACCGGTGAGCTGCGACGCCGCCAAGAAGCAATTGGTATCTGTTCCATTATTTGCTTTCGCAGCTTGAGAAACTTCGCCCACTGACACCAACATGAAGATGGAGATTCGGAACCTGTTCCTCATTGGATTACTGTGTTATTTCGCATCTCAGGTCTGCTCAGCCGAAAACATCCAAACAGCTCCAAAGAGTGATCCTAGCTATCTGCCCAGCGTTCAACACACGCTATTTGGTAATTTAATTTCTTCGTTCTCGGGCACTGCTGTACTTAACGTGTTTAAAGTTCGCGATAAGATACAGTTATTTGTGTTACAATATTTATTAGTTAAGGTTTTGATTGTATCACAGAATACTTGCAGTAACTAGAATCAACTAAAACTATCATACAAACGACGATAGCGAAGTCCAATATAAGAATATCAACCAATGATACTTTGTAGCACCACACGTACATGTTGAAATCCTATTCAACATAATCTGCGTGTCTGGATAAAAATGATGATTTCTCAAGTATAAAATGTATTGACTTCTTTGTGCGTGCTATTCTGTACGTCTTCCTGGTATCAATTCACAGCTCTCTTGCTGAACAGTCCCCCACATTTTCACTTGGTTGCGACTCGCGTTGGCGCACAGTGAATAGGTTGCCTGGGAGGAGCAGGGTAGTCCGTTTCCGTATATAGTCCGAGCTTTATTCCAAGTCCCGTAGATTGATGCTGTTTTTCAGAATTGCTTTATTGGTGCTTTCAGTCTTGAATTGAGCTTAGCGGTACTGTGACATTCACTGTGACGTATTCAATAACAACACTGTGGCAACAATTTCCATTTGCTCAAAATTCACTATAAATATCTAACGTACGTAACGTTCTAATCGACGTAACGTACGTCACCTTTTGCAGGTCCTGTCGCAACCCAACCGGACTATTCGTTATTTCGGCCTACTCTGGTACCCGTGCGGAGTAGCAGTTATAGCTGGACAAGAATTTTAAAGACATTTATTTTCTCTGCGATTCTGGGTAATACCCTGCAAACGATCCTTTGCTTCGCACCGAGGCCCATAGCTGATTTTTTTTGTTAAGTTTACCTCGTGTATCGCATTGAAGAGAAAACTTTTCCAATCTGTGCATTGTCGACCATGGAACCACTGCCTGCTGCAGTCACGAGCCTAAGTTTGACGGTCCTCAAATGAGGAAGAAGCGATATAGCATATGTTTAGCAGGCATTAGGCACATGACAGCTGACATGGTAGAAGTAGCAATGAAGTACAGGGATACGCATGGTGAAAGCATGCCAAATGTAACTACAAACGAATGAATAAAATCGTTGAATTTTGACATTAATAGTAAGCCAGAAATAATTTTTTTTGTGTTGTGACAGAGAAACATGTTTCGATTACAAACGAGCTTTTAAAGGAAACCAATCTTTTACATATTTATTCTTTTATTAGGTATTTTCCGCTTTTATAGGGTTTGTCCTCTGTAGCGCCTACCCTCGGCGACCTAAACTAAATCCTCTAGTTACCCTCGTTTTAGGTTTAGGAATGTTTCTCACGCAAACTCGGGCCGCCTCAAGTGACCACTCCTAAGCGGTCCCAAGTTTTGAAGCTGGAGACGCTTTTGCAATATTTGAAGCATTATACAGACACCAAGTATGCAAAAAGTAAAAGGTACCAACGGGATTCAAAGTGGAAAGCGTAGTCAATTTTTCAGTCAGCGTTTTAGTTGTTCGGGCCACCGCCCCTGTAGTTCGGATTATTTCTGGTAACAAGGCTGTCGGCTTATCAACTGTCTGATCAAAACACTGTCGTTGGTTGTTCCCTCAAGTAGCGTAGGGCGTACATTTGCTCTAATTCGACTTCATGGCATGCTTTTCCAAGCCATTGCGATATTTTTGAAAGGTCTGACCCAACTGATATCCAATAGTGACTTTCTGGGTTTTAGAAAAGTTGTTACCCCTCAAAATCCTTACTGTCGAACGTTATCAGGAGCATTGGATAAAATTTGCCAAAGAACATTTTTAGAATATTACAATATCCGCATCGTGTTTCTGTACGAAAGACTCTAATGGAGTTGATTTTCACCTTGTCCATACCAATGCACACTTTCGGTTTGGCGAGAACCCCTACAGAATTAAGCTAAAAGGTGGCTTGATGGCTGCTCAAGCCGGTTGAGCTACATGGCAGTGGTATCTGGAAACTACATGAAAGGCAAATAACCATCGATAAGAATAAGAACTACTACGTTGACTGACATTGCATTAATAACCACTTTAAGTAAGATTTTTAGAAAAAGTTTTTCATGTTTACGTAGTATCCGAAAAACATTTAAATTTCGCCACTTAATATCATATATAACTATATAACCTGCCCCGAATGTGCAGAACAATGCAGTCCGTGCTTTAACCGTTCTCAACTAATCTCAACTTCGAATACGTCTAGTCAAGTATTAGACACCTTTGAATCATTTTTGGGCTGACTCCGGTTAACGTTTTCAGCGCTGATATATAATCGGGACTTCTCGGCCAAAAACCCAGCTTCAAACCACAGTTTCTTTGGGTTTCGCGTATAATCATAACTAGGACACGCCTGTTAAACATGAACTTCCACGAAATTGCTTCAAACATCCTTCAATCATGGGCCCGTGTTACCTAATGCCGGGTGTGAGGTCGTCTTCTTGCCGATTATTTTTAAGGGACATTTTAATTCCGCGTACCGCCTGTGAACTTTTTTAAGAACCGCAAGAAAGAGAGAAATTGGATCTGAGATTGACCTGCTTTGTTTGGATGATAGAATAAAATTAGGTATAGTTCATTAAAAATGAGCCAAAGTGTTTTTTAAGAATGAAGCAACAATATTTTCTTCATTTGGAGCCCGAAGTAGTGATGCGACGTAGCCTCACATGAAACGGAGTATGTCTCAAAACCGTGGATCGAATCCCACAGAAATATCAGCCTTTTCTTAGATCTATCAGCGCATTCTCATCGCGCGCGTGTAGTGGATACGAAATCCTATGTGTAATTTGATTAGTTGCACATGTGTAAAAAATAATCTGGCAGCTATGAAATGATAACGACAGTTTTTTGAGCTCCATGAGTCAATCGCAAGACTCTTTTTGGCTGTAGTTGTATCGCATTACAGTCGACTTCAAAGACATCATAGAGTGGTTTAACGGCTTTTATGGTTTATGTGCCAGAAGCCGAGTAGTTTTTTTTCCATATGGTCGAACGGAGATTTCCAAGCTATACCCAGCTAAACCTCCTGAACCAGTTCGCCTTTGCACGTCGATTGAAAGCCGTAGAGGTTGAGTCTCCGATCCATTAAGAGGACCCCTGTGGTTTCAAGATGAAAATTGACCCAACTACGTACTACTTACGAGCCTTCACTGCATGGCTGCAGAAGATGTCTAAATATGACTAAACTGTTCACCTTTTTCTATCAAAGGGTAAATGAGCAGTTCTTAAAAAAGGTTGGGTCTACAAAGATAGTTGTGATTGGACTACAATCTATGATTGATAACAGTTTCCATTCCAAAGCGTCTTGCAAACGAAAAGAATACCAGCTATACTTGACGTCATGTAGCGTTCTGTTTCGGTAGAATTTTTGAGCCAACCACGACCATGGAGTAAATGGAATCCTCCGTATCTTGTTCGTTGAGTACACGAGATTAATGTTGGATGCAATCACGACACAACCCTCGTTCATCATAGGAGATACAAACGTGTTCTCGAGCCCAGCCTAGCGATGCCATCACAAATCATTCAGCGAGTTGTGCGTGCCGAGTCTGGGCGTGCGAGGCACCACTAAATCATCTCGTCGGCCATGATGCAGCTGCCGCCAGGACTCCTGTGGCAGATAAACGCAGGCGACATGCACTGATACTATGTATGGGTGTAGGCGTGTGATATTCCTATAAAGTTCGCCGCCTGCCATACCCGCTTCACAACAGATCGAAGAATTCCTCGTCACAATACAGCCACTCACAATGAAGGCCGTCTTTAGGGGTTCTCTTCTGCTTGTCATCGCGGTGATGCTCGCGTACGCCGAAGACGAGAAGGCCGACTTGAACACACGGGTTGGCGACTTTACCCCCAGAGTTCTTCAGTATCCGGCCCATCATTCTTCCGGTGAGTGTGCGATAGTTGGCGGTTTTTGGCAGTTATACCCAGGCGCGAATGGTAGTTCTTTTGTCAATTGCTTCAGGTTTACTCTCGCAGAGTGACCTTTCTTGAAAGGAATGCGGCCGTTTCGGGAATACTGATTGCGCGGCGGACAATTATTCGTCGCATAGTCGCCCGGCAAATTCCAACGAGGTTGTACAGCAGATAAAGCAAACTTCTTCCTTCCTGATCCCACCCAGCGTGCTTAATCTTATTTGGAAGGGATGCTGTGCATGGGACGATATCAAGAACAATGCATTTCCTCGTGGGAATCGGTCACTGGTGTGACTGTTGATTTGTTTTCAGTGGTTGATACATACTTCACGGTAGGCTGTTTCGCAGCAATGCAGGAAAAGACAACGTGAGGACAATTTTTCATATCGATGACTCGAATCGATCGATGTGTATAGCATAGCTATAAACGCGCCAAATATAAAAAACGAGTCAGTCGCCAGTTAATGTAATCTTATCTATTCTTGAGCGCGCTTTGTAACCGGATGAGATACATATGGCGGGTTTGACCCCCGACATTGCACATTGACTCTACATATGAATATACATGAAAATGGTTGGCATCTTCTACAGTTTATACTTGTTCATGGCACCTTCCCACCTCAACGCTTCCGACGACAGCGTCGTGCTCCTGGGTGGACGTACTTGTTAGCGTACGTGCTTTTGTTGTAATCGTCACCATTGCTCAATGAGCGGTTTGAAGTAGGTGAAAAACCTTTTCACTAGACCCGTAGATTCCATAAATGAATTCTGATGACACAGTTTCTGCGTTTTCGCGCTAACTTTAATCTCCTGCAATTAACATGGCTTGAGGCTAGCTAGCACTTTGCTAGCACCGGGCGTCTCCATTGAATCGGCGAAATGACAATTCGATTATTGCCATGAAATGTTTCACCTTACCTGACAAAGAGTAAAAAGTACAAACATATCCTGTAACGGAGCGTTTTCCGAGGGAACCTCCATACAGCTGTTCGCCTAGCCGTTCACAATCCAGCGATGCTTGTATCGGTTTCCATGCTTACACACATAGCTGGGATATTCTATTCACAATGGTGTAGTCCAGATATCCATACTAGCTGGAATGTCTGGTCACACAACGTCGTCCTACAGAATTAGTATGGCCAACGTACTGTCCACATTCAGCTGGTCGCTTTATGTGACTAAATGCTTCAAATAGAGTTTGTCAGAATATCGTTGCTCCAGAAGCTTTATACGTTTTACTCATCGCGAGGGGAATGAAAGCTGTATAGGCGGCATTCGATCCGTGGCGCGGAATGTCTTTTGAACCTCACCATGTTTGACAGATCAAACCTAATATTGAGTCTTTGTCTGACTTTCAGAACTACAACCTTGGGTAGCTAGGGTGCTGAAGACTGGTCTCGCAACAGGTCTGTTTGGCGTCTTTGTCAGCCTTCTCCTCGAAACATTTGCGCCAATGTGGAGGTTCAGGATTAGGTTCCCGTTTTCCTTTTGAAGTCACAATACGAAAAGCAACGAGTCAAAAATTGGAAATTGTCTTTTCAAGCAGGACACGTTACCTGCTAGTGCCTTTAAAGATTGAAGTCGACTAAAGGATTGACAAGCGCTTGACAAACGACACAGTCAACAACACAGCACAGATAATCAGTTTTTGCGTTTCTTAACAAAGCATAGTCGACATTAGCTAAAGGTGATTGTGGGCTTAGCTAGTAAGACTAACCTTTGGGGTTGACAAAGTAGTTAACATTCACACACTGAGCTAAAATTATAGATGTCTGACGTACGAGCCTTCTGCCTGTAAAAAAGTAAAATAAAATTTTTCTTGATCTAAACGGCGGTTTTTACTGATTTAAACATAAACATACGTTATTGTCGTGTAGCCGGAATCAAGACTCGCGGTAGAAAATGTGTTTCGTCGCCAATAGGATAGGCACTTCGAGGCAGTGTTGATTCAATTGCCTCTTACCGTTGGAACATTAATGCATCTTTTACGGCGCCACTCGATTCTAAGGTAGAACAAAAATAAGTTTTGAGTAGAAGCGCACCAGAGCCGCCTGGTCTGCAATCCAAAAAACTGATGAGCTAATAAAAAGTAGCTCCGCTTAGTTCAAAATGAAAACACCTTTCCTACACAGTTGCAAAAACATCTTTCATGCCACATCGCTCTTTACAATCATTGATTTTATCTCGGTCTTTTCTGGAGTTCCGGTTTTAGATTTTCACAATTGCAGCATGCACGCATTCTCAAAAAATACACTTCCCGTAGTACCACAGAGTAATCCTAAAAACCCAGAGTGAAGCATACAAAACGCGTGGCCGGCAACAGGATCTGAATATGCGACCAGTACACCAGTGCTGTCCGTAAAGATACCACTCGACAAAGTGACAACTGCTGGGTTACCTCTGGACATTGCCATGGCACGATACGATATACCCGAATATCAGAATCTCGCGAAAAGTCATTGTAGATTACGCTATTGAAGCCGCTCGGAGCGTTATGATCGTGTCTCTTACTGATAGCAGTTCATCATCACCCTCTCGAATCAGTTGGATCACGGGGAACGGCCGTTAGGTTATTTTGAGTAAACAGTTGGTCGCCTTAATTGCAGACATAGTTAAGGTCACACGAACATGTCAATGGCATCAAAATCGCAAACTGAAGGCTCAGCCTATAAAATAAGCCTTATATGAATGCAGAAAATGCTGATTGTGAAGTACGCGTAGAAAAAGTTATAAAAGCTTACGAAAGTGGATGTGTGGACTGGGCAGTCAATCCTGTAAGTCCTATTAGCAGACTTAGCAGGCGTCTGTTTCCCAAAGCCTAATCGTGCTTCCCTCCGTGCGGTGGCGTATCTTTTAAATAAGTGAGTCCGGAACTCTCACAACGGCGGCCATCCAAGTCTCGACAAAGAATGCAATTCCTACGGGGTGGGTTACGCTTTATATTGGAACACATATCTGCACACATTTATCGCTTAGACTTAGTAACAATGGCATCACACGCTTGCCATTGTGTTGTTGCTCAAGTATGTAGAGAAATGTTTCCCTCGCCGTCGTTTTATAAACCGAAACTTCCGTTGACGAGCGTGGCTGACTAGAAGCTACTGACTGAGGGACTCCTGACGCTCTCTTGGTCTCAGAAAATGATCGACAATCTGTCATGACATTTAACTACGCGTGTCACACTTCGAGGGCTACTGATCTTAAGACTGGCTATGAGATTTAGCGCCAATAAACTAAACGACAGTTCTGTCTGGCACTGAAGAAGCATTCCCAATGAGTGCAGCGGCAAGTCCGGCTCCGACTGTGTTCGTGCGTCTGTTAAGAAAATCCGATCCTTAGTGTTAGTCAGTTAGTGTTAGGTGGTGGTGCACACAACCGTCTCTAGTGAGACACAAGTGTGGTCTGCGATTGTTGGACGCTTGGTACCACGGCTTTGACATCTTTCATTGTCATCGAACAAAAAATTGCGCGTAAGCAGGACATTAACAAACAGGAAGTCTTTAACCTACCCTAACTTGAGAGATGTCCAGTGCCTTCGGCCTTCTTTCTGGCAGCAAGCTTAGGCGCTAAGTGGACCTTATTATTGAATAGACACTGATAAAAAGACATTGAAAATCTCCATTGAACAGATCTATTATGCTTCCCATATGTCGCAAAAATATATCAATTGCGAGCATTGTAAGTTTTGCTCTCTTTCTCATTCTCGATATTGCTGCGCTATTTATCACTTTGCTAGGCCAGCTACAGTTGATTGGCCCTCATTTGCCTCTGTGCAAATCGGCTTGTAGTTGCCGCTGTCGAACGCCATGGAGTTCTTGCGTTAGATGAGACATCTGATGTGATTCTGGCACGGTTAAGGACGGGCTTGAATCACAGCAAGAAGATGTTCCCTGAGGAAACCGCCATAACGCGTTTGGAAAAATACTCTCTGTAAGTAGTACTAATGCGGCGTTTACAGTATGCATTGCGCATACGTACGTCCAGTATCATTTGATACTGCTAATATATTTCATACATAACGCACACATCCAGTTGACACGCACTCCGAGAATAGTTAGTATATACTTCAGGCTTCAAGAATTGTTAAAATGAAATAATTGTTGTGTGTCACGTTGTGTCACGCAAAAGTTGGCATGATTTCGTTAAGCGTAAATACGGTATTCATGGCTTTAAATTTACTGTTTGGAATGTAGGCACGAAATATCACAACAGCGAATAACACGCATTCATTTCTTTGTCGCTTGTGTTCGATACAAGTAGTTCAGCAAGTTGAATAGTATGCCTCAGTAAATATAAACAGTGATCATCGCATTTTTTTGCTCTTACGATATAAACTCTCGTTTTTGTTCTACGTCAGTGGAGTCGATGTTACGACATGTGCACTTTCTAGACGTCGCTAACACAGTTAACTATTCAATCTGGACATGAATACTCTTATAATTGGTAAGCCAATAACGTCAACTACTTCCTGTTTTTTTCATGATACTGAATAGTTTTGTGCATAGTGTAACGCTTACCCTGGTAGATGGACTTATAGACTGTTACAAATGTAGATGAATATTTATTAAGCTTCTAAAGAGGAAATACGTAATGCAGAACCAAGACCAAAATGTATTGTAGCGAGATTTTTGTAAACATGACTTTCGTTAACTACCTCGTTACTACATAACCTTGTTAAGACAGTCATTTGAAATACGGCTTTTTTGCAGCGACATTTTTTTCTTTCACTATCGTCAGCAGACCCTTGAGTTAGGTTAAAATTAACGTCTTTATTCTTATGTTACGGTTTTATCTTCAAATTATGAGGTAATCGCTTACAGCAAAAATCAACGTAGCAGGTAGGTTACGTAGGCCTATTAATCGTAGAAGTTTGCAATCGAGTCTACCTATACGTCTTTCACTGTCGCAATAACAATATGATATGTATGGTACTTTCTTGAATGTGACACTCAACGGCAATGGCTTTCCAAGTATACTAGGTCAGTGTACAACCAAATGTGTGAGGGCACTCAAAGAGGGTCCAATTTGCTTGAAAGCTAAACGATTTTAGCTTACGAAATAGTGCTAGACTGCAAGAGGAATAAGTACGCCGCATAATAATCTTGCTTTTGCTCATTGTAGTTCCAAAACGTTAAAATAAAGCATTCGTATTTGTATGCTAAGATTTTCTGGGTGCAAAAATTATTCGTATGGGATCTCTTACACCCTTTCTTTCTCGCTCTCTCTTAATATATATATATATATATATATATATATATACATCCTTTTTTGTCGACGTCGTCTTAAACGTAACTAAATGTATCTAACAGTGTCTTTTGGGCTTAAACGAACGACTAAACTTTCATTTTGAATTACTCTCTATCGAACATTTGTAATGTAAAATTTGTCAAAATAACGTACTACAGTTGCGTGTGTCATTCAAGAATTGTATAATTCAGTCCGGCGACAACTATAAACGTATATACATGTTAAATCTATTGTTTCGTAAGTAACGCTAGGGCGTCCCACAAATGTTTTTAAAGCTGTGAGACCACAAATAGCATTATACACATGGTTAAAGTAAAGAAAATAGAATTAATATGGCGTACGGTTTTCTAAAGTGGGGCAAGACAAATACAGCACTTGTTTTACGTTACGGTATAAATTTTCTTCTATATATCAGAACTATAGTGGCAGAATTATGCAGTGCTGCCATCTGTCCACATGCTGATTCACTCAGAAATATGCGAGGGTAAACCTGTGTGAGTTCTGAATTAATATAACGCCGACCACTTGGAACTGTGACAGTTACAGCGTTCAAACAGAGGGCAGCGAACACACAAGCATCTCAACAATTGTCTACGATTTTCTGATTCCGGCAGAGCGTGTAGTAGCTAAAACTGGCACCCATGTAAGTGGAGCTAGTGTTGCTACATTACCATCTTGTTTGAGCAAAATGAGTGGACGGAGAAAGCCAAGAGCATGAAAATAAATCAGAACAGAAAGAAACTAATTTATACGGCATTTTTTCCAGAGCGGACCAATCCATACTACTTCTTTATTCCATATAGCAGGTTAAAATGCTGAATAGGACGGCGCAATGACAGAAGCAGCAACTCTGACCCGTAGGATACCCGGCTCACATCCAGTGGGGTACATGTGACTTTCGCTTAAGCTGGCACTTGCGGATTAGTGAATCAACTTAAAAATTAGTAAGACGAAAGATTAATCAGAGACGATGCATATGCGAATTCGTAAGAGGAACACAAGCTATGAGTTCGCAAAATTCCCAGAACAGAATGACAGCGAAGAGAAAACATGCGCGATATTGATCTACGAACGCCAGGTGGCCACGGGTATCGAGAAAAGCTTGCCTAGTTTAGAGATCGGCCTTTCTGATTTAGTTCATCCAGGACTAGCAATCACCCAGGATGTGGCGCTTTGTGGAAATTTATGGGAGTCAACTTTTGTCGAACTATTTAAGAGCTGTTGGATCGTCACAACTTGTCTCACCGAACACCGAAAAAACATTTGAGAGCCGGCTAATAATGTAAACAGAGAAGCAATTTTATAGAGCACGCGTAAAATGAGTTTCGCGCGCTCTATCGGAGGAAAACTAAGCCAATGGCCCGATGAATGTTTGCGACGATCTAACACAAACGCTACCCAGTTCATTGTATGGCGACTGGTGGCGAAAAATAAGTTCTCGACGATGATTCAAAAGGTAACAAGCAATAACTCGCTACGCAGTGCAGTCTGGCTTGCAGACTGAAAACGCCACTGTGAGCAGTGTTTAATGCAGTTATCAAGGTGTCGTTTGCTTTAGGCTTAAACAAATCGGTAGAGCTGTGACGCGTATCTAGAAATCCTTATTATCAACAATTAGATTTGATTTGTCAACACTGCATTTCAATGCAATAAGGATTTCGAGTATAGCTGAACGTAAGTGCTTCAATTTATCATTGTGGAAGCCGCTGTCAGACTTCGAAAAAACACAGAAAAGCGAAATAATATGTTTAAATTAGTTGCGCAAGTTATAACAAGAAATTACTGTTGAACGCAATACGAGACGACAGTGAAAAACTTCGTAGCGGCTCTTTTTTATAACTCTTGTGAAACTTGTGGACCAACCAGTGTATCCAGTTTTCTGAAACGTTTTGGAGCCGAGACAGCGTTTCGTTTAACCTGGTACCGTTCTTCAGAGAAAAATACCAAGAGAAAGTGTTTTTTGAAGTCCCTTTAGTGTTGTGAAACGCTTTTCGACTATCGTTGTCAAACTGAGAAATCCTTGTGGACTTTTTCATTGGGACTTAATCACAATCATAATATTTTTTTCAGGATCTTGGAGTGGTCTCTCGACAAGAAGATGGAGAAGCTCGATCGGTTTGAGCAAGGTGCGTCACAATCTGCTGATAGCGGACAACAAAGTGGAGGCGGCTGTAGCACTGACGGAGGCAGCACTAAAACAAGCGGTCGGGTGCTGCTCGAAGGGCACCCGCGAGCTCAACGAATTTACAGATATTTTTTCCTGCCCTGCGAGAATAAACTTTCTATGAAGGTATTGACGCCTAACGGTGCATTGCTTTATGTATAGGACAATAAGGCGTCTGCTTTTTTCATTTACCGACACGTCCCTGAGGAATCTCATCGAATTGCTGAGTATCGTTTACTTGGGATCTTCTTTGTCACTACTACTATTTACAACAATACATGCACTCATTACTACATCTCGACCATCCTATTCATCGCTGCAAGGCGTGCGATTAAATAGACAATCAGAAGCAATCAAATACTAATCAGTAGTCTGGGTACCTAAAGGGTAGCCTTTATCTATACATTACTAGATTCTCTCTAAAGTTGCTATATTTCAACGCACAGGTGTTCGATTCGACGACCGTGCTTCATGAAGAGCAGGAACATCAACTACATCTAGGATATTTTATAATCCATCCCTGCTCCCGCTTCAAGTATGTACCGCAACGCCGTACGCAAGTGACGTTGATTCTCGATTATTACGCGCAACGAGGTTGTATGACAAAAGCTGGAAAGGTAGCAGTCCCTGCTCACTTTGACGAGCGCGAATGAGTAGCTTAGTCTCGGCAGCTCAACTTAATCTTTCATTTAAAATTTACCGTCCAAAAAAGTGAAAAAGGTGCCATTATATGCAGCCCTTTCAGTCATCATTGGCCGTATGCCCTACAGATGCCATAGTGGGCATTTTTTGCAACACCTTCAGCAGTTTTATTTATTTATATTATAAAATTTACGTTGAAAATTGACATTACGTCTTGTTTTATGCGTATATTAAAATTTTGTTTCCAATCGAATATTCTGATTTCGTATGATACGCTCGCGAACATATAAAGATATCATGATTAGAAGCAGCAAACCTTAGAACTGATTAGCCAGTGGCAAATATATATTTACGCAACGCATTAGTAAACTATAAAATAATCGATAAATTGACAGGTCAAATTGGGATGCCATAATAGTGCTTGTACTGGCGGTCAACATGATCGTCCTACCCATTGAGTTAGCATTCTTCCCGAAGGACCAAACGACCTTTTGGGTGGCCTTCAACTTATCAGCAGCACTCGTATTTGCAGTCGACATGCTCGTAATCTTCTATTCAGGTCAGTTATTGGTTAATAATTCACTTGGCAATACTAGTAAACGACTAACTGAGGCTGCTGAGTTATATTTGATGTCCATGCTGTTTTTTGTCGCATCAATAAGTCGTAACTCGTATTAGGCCTGATAATTTCGTAAAGAGATTAAATTTTAACGAACATCATACTGACGCTAACCGACATCGGCCTTCAGGACGGATACCACTCAAACTGAAAAAACCATTTTGCAGATGTTTTTATATTAGGGCCCTATATAAAGGCTTTACTAAAAGAAGTTTATCAGAAACAATTTTTCGTCAAGAAAGTTTCACTAGCTTTGGTCTACCGATTTGAATAATGAAAAAAATTACATTTTCTGTGCTTCTCACTTTTATATGCGTATAAATCGTACGTTATCTACAGGCGTAATTGCAACGGATACAATACACTTGAACAGGGCTTATTTGGCTGCTCGCTACATAAAAACGTGGTTTATCTTCGACCTTCTCGGCACGGTTCCATTTGACAACATCATAGCCCTGGTCGGCTTGGAAGGCAACGTGAAACTGGGCAAGATTTCAACTGTTCTCGGCACACTAAAACTTCTTCGCATCTTGTCGCTTATTAGACACGTGAATCAGTGGCAGGAGATCTACGTAAGTTCAAAGGACGTCCGGAACTTATTCATCCCTCAGAATGATGGGTGTCTAGTTCATAACTTGCCACAAGGACAAACAATGTCTCCGTGTTCGCATCTTTCAATAACAACCTCTTAATAGCTGCATTTATTGCTATGTTGCATCCGTCTCAGGTGGATTCAGCACACAGAGTTTACGTGAAACTGGCAAATATAATTGTTTCTATTCTGTTACTATCGCACTTTAACGGGTGTCTGCTGTATTTCGTGCCAATGTGTCAAGACTTTCCGCCAGGCAGCTGGGTTCACTCTTCGGAACTCTTGGTAAGAGCGTCGGACAACTGAGTAGGTCAAGTGTGTCGCGGATGTTAAAAGCGCCCGTCAGTCCACATTTAAGTGCACTATTTGATTACTAGCTTACACTAATATCTATTTTTAGGGCTGATTATCATTTAGCATTTAATGTTTACGGCAATGCGGTTCGCATTATTTAGTTAGACGGATATCATAAACTTAAAGATGCGACATTAAGGATCGAACTTGTGCACCCATGTGTCTCCTCAGCTTACAAGGTTCAAGCACCAAGCCACCACTAAAGTCATTTGTATGGTTCAAGGCCGAACTATTTTTGAACGAATTGTTCAAAAGATCGAGACTATTAAACTATCTTAAGATTGCAGTTGCCATGGATTCTTGCTTAGGAGAAGGAGTGGTTCGACAAGTACATATGGTGCCTGTTCAGCGCCCTGTCGCAGATGATTACAGTGGGCTTTGGCAAAGTAAACGTCGAACGAACTGAGGAGGTTCTACTTTGCGGTTTTGTTTTGATTTCAGGTAAATTTAAGTGTATGCATAAAAAGATACTAGTCAACCTCTAATAATAAGAACTCTCGTTGATGCTACAGTTATGCTAGGCGTATTTTTTTAATCTAAAGATAAATAACTTACTGGATTTCTCATGTGTACGTTAGCTCATCCAATTCTAGTGAGAGCTGAGTTTCATAAACACAGATAAAACTTATTCAATAACAGACATTCAAGCATAGCATTAAGAAGGTCGAACTTGTACCCTTGTTTGTGTCCTCTTAGCGATCTGTCCTAGCCCCCTCTTTACGACAGGAAGACTATTCTTGCACTATCAGGTTGTACGGTCTCTATAATCTCCGTCACGTGCCCTCTGTAGACGTTTAATAGAAATTTCTTAGCTCCTAGGTTTGTAGCCTGGTGTAGGCTTAAATATGTGTTTACGTATTTTTCCTAGTAGTTAAATAGGTTAGTTGATGTGTTTTGGTCGGTTTATTGGTTCATTCGATTTGTTTCGCTGGTCAAACACAGGTGGTCGGGCTGCACCTCAGTCAGCATCTATAGTGATAATTATTTCAATAGCTGTCAATGACTCAAGGAGCTAGATTTCCTGTGTTTACAGGGTCTTGCTCAAATTACAGTGTGTATGTCGATGAGAGTGAATACAGCTAAACATGTGGTTCTACGTAAACCGTTTCTTCATTTGCAGGCACCGTTGGTTATGGCGTCTTGCTCGCCAACGGAACAGCGATTGTTCAGGGTTTTGATTCGACAAAAAGGGCTAATGATCAAATTGCAAGTATCCTAGTCCTACTCGAGTGTTTTTTCTATTACTAGAGGAAATTAAGGAGTAAATAATTATTTATGATTACTTCAGTGTTTGTATTGAAGAATATCGTAGGTAGGTTTCAGAAACATGATGCGAACATATGATAGACTTGCGGTCGAACTACGACTTCTGTAACGCTATAGTGATATAGCTTTTCGCCGGCCACGGACCCAATCCTACGAAGGCTTCTGTGAATCTTGTACGTCTAATGCTAAACAACTAGCTACATTAACGAATTCCATGACAGATGGCAGAAGTCAATGAGTACATGGACTACAGAAAATTACCGCAGACGCTCAGAGCGCGAGTTACGGATTACTTCGAGAATCGCTATAGAGGCCACTATTTCGATGAGTCGAAGATCCTAAGCCAGCTTTCGGAGGTTCTTCGGGAGGATCTGCTACACCACAGTTGTCGCTCTCTCCTCAGTAAGGTAAATTAACTCAGTTTGTTATTCTCTGCGTTTTCGGATAATGCATCCCGTTCATAGGTGATGGTGGTTAACTTGTCTTATTGACAGAATTCGTAGATATACACCTTGTTTTGGAAACTAAGCTAAAGTTGGGGTGTAATTAGAGTCGGTGTGGCCTTGAACGACATCTGTCATGACCAATATTCATGTTATCAAATTTCCACATGTAATAATGCTGTTTCGAACGTTCCTTGCTGACTCCAATGAGTTAGGTCGATTCTATTCGAATTTAGTGCGAAAATTAACTTGCAAACTTCGGTGTCTTTAGTTCTAGTCGTCACAGCGGCATGTTTCCGAGTTCCGCCGTGACGTCATATTACGAGCATCGTTAGACAATGGCTGGACAAGTCTTCGACCAGGAATAGCAGCATTCTAAATGTATTGCGATTGTTATTTGTTGACCGGTAACAGCTCTGAGAAAATACTTTTCGTCTTACGAATCGTCTTTATATCCTAGAGACGAAATTACAAAAGTAGCAAATTCTTAACTAGGCAGCATTCTAAAGGAAAACAGATCTTGTTAAAACTTAAGCTTATATTTATGACTGAAGAAGGTCTTAAAGAAAACGAACTTCACTAGAGCAAGTTTTTTGCTAGAATCTCCTAACGCGGTGCTGGAAAGCTAATTATTACTTGGCGATCATCAACAAACATCATGAAACATATTTTTAAAGTTAAATGTTTGCTTTAAGTGCTATCTGCTAATGCATTTCTGATGTTGGTCACGCTCTCACTTCTTGCCGTCAATATGTACGGCATCGATTACACAGGTTCCGTTTTTTAAAAATGCTGATCCCCATTTTGTGTGCGGTGTCATAAAACGGCTCCGGAGCGAATTCTACCAGCCGGGGGACGTAATTATCACAGCCGGTACCGTAGGCACTCGAATGTACTTTCTGCAGAGTGGAAATGTCACTGTTGTCCTTCAAAACGGAACTGTCGTTGCGCATCTTAAAGACGGAGCATACTTCGGGGGTACGTAGTGTTTATGATCGTCACCAATACTTAATGTTGCTGTTAAAATTTTACAAAAAATTACAAAAAGTATGTTTTCGAATGGGTCATCGCTGCAAGACAGTGCCGACTTTAATAGCTTTCTTTCACGAACGAGACGAAATCCCTATTTTTTTCACAGAAAAGTTTTGTCACAGTGTCACGTTCATTCGCAAGTCTTCCAGATTTCTTTAAGCGGCCATACATTGAGTACTTACCGGAAGTATCCCTGAGATTTGCAAGATATTAGGTGAAAAACTTGATTTGCTTCGGAGCATAGGAAAATTTTCCGAACAAGTCACGATACTTTTTCTGTTCTACCGTGGCTCAGTTTTTCAAAGCAAACCAACGTAGATATAGTCGCAAGACCTGCGGATGGCACTGTTCGATGTTA
This sequence comes from Tropilaelaps mercedesae, assembly GCA_002081605.1. Lineage (NCBI taxonomy): Eukaryota > Metazoa > Arthropoda > Arachnida > Mesostigmata > Laelapidae > Tropilaelaps > Tropilaelaps mercedesae. The sequence continues at coordinate 39,233 of MNPL01004913.1, forward strand.
CTTTTTGTTAATAAATTATATGGATTTTTACCAGCAAATTTTGCTCTACCAACAGCGTATTTTGTATTATACCAGATATCCAGCTTCGAGCAATTGAAAACGCTGCAGATTGCACTATAGCTCTCCAGTAATTTAATGACGAAGCATATACATTATTATAATTATTTTTGTTGTGAATATTCTGATATGCTTCATTTCCTTTCCACAGGTGACCGTATGGTTTCTCTTAACTCATTTTATTATTAATACAGACGTATTGAGCGCTAATACTTGGTTAATGTATGAAGTTTAAAGTTGGCTTTATCCAATAAATGGTCCTTCACTGAATACCTCCGGGTAGAGCGAAAATGATCTACGGTATGCATCCGTGTTGTTTACAGGACGATTGGGCCTTTTTTTATAAGTGCTGGGGTTTATTTTCGAATATACGCCTAATAATGCACCTTAGACTTCGTGCTCTCAAACCTTTGGAGATAATCGACCATGTGCACTCAATGTCCGTAAGTTTCTAAATGATTGTTTTCCTTTCAGAAATGTGCCTGTTACTGCAAAAAAGGAGAACCGCTTCAGTAGTGGCGATGGCATATTGTTCATTGTACTCGCTCAGCCATCAGGATTTCACGGAGCTGCTTGAGACCTACCCAAAGGTCAAAGAGAAGCTCGTAAAAGAGGTTTTCAAGCGTCAGGCAGTCAACCAAGCGGCTTTATTAGGGCGTCACCTGGATCCCAATTCTATTACAGTTACAATTGAAGATAATGATGAAACGCGCTTGTGAAGTAAAGACATAAATAACAAAACAGCGCCACAGATCGCTTTAAATATCGTTTGTACTGTGCAGTTGATCGATCTTTGTACTTACGGACTTGTATAGTTAACGAAATTTGTAGCGTGTGGTTTTATGAGCCAGGTCTGTGAATTGATTGCGGTGAAAAAGTGATGTAGGCCAAAACAGTACCTTGAGATTTTGAATTTGTTCTATTGAGATCTACTGGCCTTTTAAAACTGAATATCTCAGATATATTATTAAACATACATGATAGGCTCCGTACATGCCATCTACTATCCGGGCTTAAAAAAATTTTGCAAACATTGTTTTTACCGTGGAACATTAACGCTTGTATTTTGTACACCTGAAACACTATTAGGTGGTTTTTAACTAAAATAATTTTTTCTTGTGAAGTCATTGGACTATCAAATTCAACTCACTCAACTAACTCAGTTTATGGATGTAACTTGATATATATATAAAATAAAACGATTTTTAGACGGGTAGATTATAATTCAGTTCTAATGTCGAGCGTACGCCTTTTGTTCAATATCAGTCCGCGGCCATCTGCCACGCTCCGAGCCCAGCAAGCAACTTTTTCGATTTCATCAACAGACGATGGGGTACATTTGGGCATTATTAACACATATAATTTTTGACTAAGCATTTTTAACAGTTTCTTGAAATTGGTAGAAACTGACAGCCTCTGGCATGTTTAGCATAAGCAGACCTGCGTACATTCACGTAAGCTTTTTAGTATTTGCACTTATCGATGGACTTCGTCGTGAAATGATTGAGGAATAAATGAATTGACAAAAAGCCAAGCCTGGACGTATGATGACCATACGATGTAGGTAAAGGTCACTGGTCAGCCACTTAGTGTAGTTTACAGGCAGTCATCTTGACCAAAGCAATTATTGATTCTTTGGTAAGCATTTAAAATGTTTATTGACACCTGGGGGAAAAATTACGTAAAACGTATTCCTTACACGTTTTTCACTATTTTTTTTGCTTTTAAAAACTGGAGGAACTGTTTACTATTCTTCAATTTCCAACACGAGGCTTAGTTTCTTTGAATGAATGTGGTACAGGAAAATCGGAAATAATTCTAAACCTTTAACCGCTGCCAATCTGTGCTTGAGTTTTTGCTAGTCTAGAGATCTTTTGAGAAAATACTTAATGAGTATAACAACATAACATTAAAGCAGCCAAGTAGCACCATAATCTCAATTTTACAATAACATGAATATAATTCAAGGTAATTCTGAAGCGGCAATATTATACCTAAGCATAAATCGAATCAGTACCTTTGTGTAACAAAAAAAATGTTTTCCCACCAGATCTCTAACTCTTAAGTCAAGAAATTAGGAAATTCTATTTAGTAGTAATAATATAAATTATTTATATAGCACAATAATATAGTATCTGCATGTTCGTCAATGCTTGAAGGCTAAACGACAACAATTTATTATAAACATTACATCGATCAGGAGCATGTAAAAGAGATCTGCGGTTTTTTCGTATAATTTAAAAGTGCTGCTGCTTTTACAGCGATCGAGATCCGAGTCATGTTATTGGCTTTGCCTAAGAGAGAGTTATTGCTAGACGTGGTGCAAATAAATTTTATCGCAAGTATGTCTACATGGCACTTTGAGCGGGTTCTGGTAGGTGCAAGGAGCATCATTTGAGACGTCATTATAAATATGACGTCTCAAATTCTAAAAAATATCCACGCGTTGCTCTTCTGAAATCTATACAAAATGTATATCCAGCTAAAAGAAAATGCTTTGACAATAATATTCAGCTGTATTACAATATTAGATGTCTTCATTAGTCAATATTAGATGTAATACTGTAATATATTGACCCGAGTTGCCCTATCCGGTAAGCAAGCAATAGTTAAAGTTAATATCTTTAGCTCGGTGGCTTGGTGCATTCGTATGCGCCTTGCGACCGGAGGAGACACGTAAGTGCAGGGGTTCGATCCCCCTCCGATGCACATTTACATTTATATGGGGTCCGTCTTTCGAAGTAATGCAAAAACTGCTACCGTGGACGTTAAATGTTGGCTGATGGTCAGCCCTAAAAAAATAAAAAGTTAAAGTTTATATGTAGCTGACAAATGGCTTTCTAGCTTTGGCTCAGATACAGCCAGATCTGACAGGTTTGTTGTCTTTCCGTCTGCCGTAATGAGCACTGCGTCAGTGAGAATGTCCTTTACATGGTGACCATTGCTGATACCATCAGCTTGATTCGCTTTGGCTAACAGTTTAACTGATGGCTTGTCAAAAACGAGTTTTTCGAGTTCGCTACCAGGTGCTTCGAACAGGAGAAATACGAGAAACGCTAAAAGATAATTGAAAATCATGTCGGCGAAAAAGTCCCGAAACTGAAAACAATAACAATGATAATAATTAGTAGTGAGCATAATAGAGCATAATTATTACGTAATGTTACGCCACGTTTAAACCAATCGTCGCATGGTGTTCCACAATATTAGGTAATTCAGATACATCAATTTCATAGATGGACAGGGCTGATCCTCCTGACGAAACGTGTGTATTCAACTCGCAGGGTAATTTTCCGGCTGTATTTTCATTTCATTCTCTCCGAATGAAGGGCAAGCGGTAAAATTATAGAACTTGTTTTTATTTAAGGAAAACTGTTCTGATCAAAACTCAATTATCGTCATTGGGCAACCAGGCGTGGTTTGGTTTGGTGAAAAGTTCAAAAGTGGCTAATCTCAAGTCAGTTAGATGTCCGTCTCATACGAGTGTTACTTCGAATAGTCAGTATTGAAAGGTAAACGCAATAGTGCCAAAATCACATACACCACCTGTCTTCGACGAGAGGAGGATTCACCCCAAGGAGAACTCATTATAGGTCAACAAAAGCTCTTATTGGTGGGAAGTTAAACCTACATTTTGGTAGTAAGTAAACGCGATCGTGTATCTTGCCGTGAAATTCTTCAATATCATAACGATGTACTGCGACAGATAGAAGGAGTACGACAGTCGACTCAAAATTATATAATTTGGTCGATTCAGGATCCATCGGATGACAGCTGTAATGCAAATCATAGCGTTACGCTGGAAATAGGCAAGGTGATGCAAATGGAGCTGTTTTTGCGAACAACGAGCATTACATGAAATCACAGTAAAAACACAGCCTTATAACTTAGGTTCGAGAAACAGAAGAAGAAACAGCAATTGTTATTTCTGCAATTCTAGGAATGAAGGATGCTTGAAAAAAAGGATATCTAGGAATAAAGGAAACCCGACCAGCAAGTTTTGCAATTAACTAGCCTCCTAATTTAATGAAAAATCTGAATTCTACACTTACAACGCACAATGAAAACAGAATGCGCTCATACATGAAGTTATTAACCTATTACCGTCATACGGCATGCTCGAATTATTTCGTCTTCTTGCTTTGTGACGTGCTTCATGCAATATGCCGTGAAAAGCAACCATTTGGTCGTTTCGCTGCGATGACATTTCACCGCGATTGCACAAGAACTGGCTGATATGCCTTTTCTCCTAAGAATACTTACGAGCTCTGCCCGTGCCGCAAGCAAAAATTAACCACACTACGAAGGCTCCCCACAAAGGCCTGTACAGAAAGGCGTATGCAGCCGCTTCCGCCGTACTGATTTCTCCTCGTCGATGCCATATGGTGATGACTAAAAACGTTCAAATTTGCGATAAAAATGTGAAAAAATAAACGACGCATCGCTTAAACAGGAAAGGAACTAATTTCTATATATGTCCACGAAGAGAAGTCTCCCTTGATTTTTTATCAGCGTAAAGATTTGATTTTCATGTGATACGTGAAGATTTGTTCTTCTATAAAAAACCGATATAACTGCCAAAATTATTTTGCCGAATGTATCCTAATGGTAATGACAACATATATTTATTCTTTTGTTTGTAAATTATATTAATAACATAACTGCAGCTGAAGCCAATGCTGCAATCAGAAAAAGATATCCCACATGCATTTTGCCAGAGGAGATTCTCACAATGTTTTGATAATGAACGTGCCACTGGTAACTCAGCCACTCTGACACCGGAAACGTCAGTGCCCTTCGACATCGTCTCTTAGGCGTCAATTCAGCTGACTAAACCTAGATATGAGGCTTATGCATTGACTAGTGTTAATGGAAACCCGCTGTGCACTCACTGAAAACTACCACAAAGGACAATGCCCCGCTCAGAAGCCATCCGGTCCACATTCCCAACGAGGAAATCTTGGAATCCTTGCGGTGTTCCATCAGGTAGCCGCCCAGTATGCCTACGCACACCGTCGCTAGGTGCGGTAGAGCCTGGTCACCGATGCGCAACGTGGATTGCAAGACCTGCAACGAAAGACGTCGACTACCTGTTGTCGGACTCTGTTAGCCATTAGGAGAGCGCCCTTGGGAATCTCGTCACTCCGAAATGCCAACTCTACCGTGCAATGACTGGCTCATGGGGTGGTGTGCTTACGAATCGTCTGAATCTTTGCAAGAACTTAGATAATCGAACCAGCAGTTCTACACGAGTAGCTAGCCGGTTTCTTTAAACCCATACCTTAAGTGTTTGTCGGGGCAAGATGACAGATGTGGGCGCCGCGTTATAGTAGATTGTAAGAAACGCTGTGTAGGCCATAGAGAATATTGTAAAGAATGCGATAGCTACAAGGCCTTGCCGAGGCTGTCGAACAATACATATTGCAGGCAGGATTACAATCAGCAGGAGCTGCATGTCTGCGGCATTGTACCTAAAAACGAAGGTAAAAGGAGTACAGAATAGGAACAAATGTGCATAATTGTAGCAATCCTCTTGACTCAATAATATGCCGTTTCCTGCTACCATTACGGACTAGCCCACAGGCGTTCAACAGTGCATTTGCAATGAGTTAATACGATAACACACATATTTGTATCCTATGATATTCTTAAATTATTTAAAGTTAAAGCACTATTTCGATAGCTGCAGTTACTTATAACATATATATGTATATATACTTATTGGAAAACTGACGACCCCTCTGGCAATAATTTTATGATAGTACGCTTCAGAAGTGCATCTAACTGCTAAACAATAGTTTGCATCCTATATTGTCGATCTATAAACTTACCATTGATTGTTCATACAGGTAAACTCAAAACTCCAGAAATTGTTAATAAAGAGCAGTAGTGTCCACCAACGTTGATCGCAGTTGTTACGCAAATACGGGTAAAAGGCGTCCATACCGGGGCCCGACGTGATTAGCGGTAGAATGTACAATAAGCAGGTGACTGCTAGTGAAGGTACGAGAAGCCGTATACCTCGTCGCAATAGTACCATAGGTACGAGTTTCGACACTGAAATCTATCGAGCCGTAAATGCCGAACCGCATTCGAGTAAACATCATTACGCTATTGGAGTTGTTACAAAACAATGAGTATTCTCTAGGCGAACAGGAGTATGAAAAGAGGTGCAATGGACATGCGTGATGTATATAGGTTCACGTGCAAGCGTGATACAGTGGTAAAGTTAATTTCTCATTACCCAATAGTGTCGCTAACCGACCATCGTTTAGGTAAAGGTCCGACACAATAAGGGTGACGCAGCTATTTCTAACTTCAATTCATCAATGCAATTGGGTAATTATCAACTTCCGTTACACAAGTAGGCCTACAGGTTGATAGAACATTGACTTGTTCAGAGGATCGTCAGATTAACTCTGAACAATTGCCGCTAATGAGAAGGAAAGGGAGAGATAGAGCCACATGATGTTTCATATCGGCTCATATTTGATTGTTTTGTGATTTGTTCTTCATGCGAGAGCCTATCGCACCTTTTCATTACAGTGGTCCCAATTAAAATCAGTGACGACGCTCATCTTCCTTTTATACTTACATACCCTGTCTAAGATACGTTCTTTCACTATGGCGCTGTACAGTTTCCGATAGACAACTATGCCGGTGATAGCGAAGAAGGTGTCCACGGCGAGCATTCCTTGAACGACTATAGAGAAGGCAGGACTACGAACCACCGACAAAAAGTGCAACCCTCGGTCTGCGAAATTGACGAAATATACCTAGGACATTGTCATACGGATCAAAGTACGTTCGCCTAATGAAGCAGGAAGACGGCATCTTGGCAGATTATATGAACTAGCGATAACATAATATTAGCCACAGCGCTTAACTGTTCTCTCTCAAACAATCGTTGGTAGGTAGTAAAATTCGTATCATGATGCGAACAACATAAGTAGAATGAGTGCATCATTTTTAAAAAAGAAAATCAAAGGATCTGTAGTCACAGAGCAAACTGACAACTATATTCTTATAAGCACTAAAAATGAAGCAGAATCATTAATGAAAAAGGCTATAGAAATCAACTAGTACCTATCTGCGCGTTACCTTCATATGAAATCATTTAGCACGGAAAGGACCTCTTACGATGCTCAAGGATGGAGTAATTAACGAATTGAATATCGATAACTGGCATTGTATAGAGTGATCGAGGAGAAGATTACAAAAAGTAGGCCTAACTAGATTCTATCTACCTAATAGGCTTAATTTTACAGCATAGTTCAATAACCCATAGCTGATTGCCATAGTGGTATTTGTACATGGCTAATCCGCTTTCTCTTAAGAAGCTAAACAGGGCGATACAATGCATCTATAGAGAGCAGAATAGGCAATGGCGAACGCCGACACAGACCGTATAATCCGACATCTCCCAAGTATGTGTGAGCAAGCAGGATCCATAACGAGCTGAAGACACGGATGCCATGTACACAATCGAGATCGCGGTTTTCTTCTGACTTTTTTCTCGTTATGAGTTTGAGGTACGAAACTCGCGCAGAAAAGCATCGCATCACGCGTACGGATAAATCTACGTACATTAACATAACAAAAAACGAGCTCGGATATATAGTGTTATAGTGCGTGGCTACAAAACTGCATGTGAAATAGCACCCTATAAGGTAGTCTTCATTAGGTCGCAAATGGAGTTGTTGGACTCTACTTACTTTGACGTTTGGTTTAACGGCATAAATAAAACGTTCTCAAAAAACTAGAATGCGGTTTTTAATTAGATCTTTCATTATAGTTACCCTTGGATACGTTCATGGTATGTTATAATTGAGGATCATTCGCAAAACAAACGTCGTCGTATGTCGCCTGATGATAGTTTAAATATGCTGATAGGCGAACCTTGGTTATCCGCTGAAGCTCGGCAATCGCATATGCTGCCCCATATAACCAAAATAACGGCCATTAGAAGGACGAATCTGAAACGCAGTTTATAAAAACATGGCACCTCAAGCACTAGGAAATGATACGCTATCGATATAATGTTGCCATGGGCAGCGTCGTGTTTGCTCTTAATCTCCATTCCTAGTGATAATATGCACCAATGGAATAATCGTCTGTATATTTACGACTATTATTGGCAAATTAGGTTTTAACCTGCAACGATTTGCTGCTAAGATATAAACAGAATAGAACCATGAAGTAAAGTCTCCGGAGTGAATGAATCAACAAAGCAGACATCTCGATTGTGCCTTATTGAATTCTGTTACATCGCAATGACGTGATTTGATACATTTCTATTGTGCAATCAAGCGCTCTTCGAACGTCGTCCGCGCATACTTACCCGGAAATCCAAGTTCCGGTGTGTATGGGCTCCTTTGTGATATTGTCTCTACACGCGAGTGGTTCTGCCCTGAAGCCGTACTTACCACCGACTAGAAGAAAAATGTTCCCATTAAATTATCTCTTCGACTCATATCATCCAGCTATGGATTAAAAGTGTTCTATTTGAACAATGAATTTCGCTGCTGTGCTTCTTCCAACATAAGTACCGAATACAAAAATGGAAACAGTAGTCATCATAAAGAACGGCACTACTACGACGATACGTGCATGGAGATGTGTTTTAATGAAGCTGGGGAGTCACAAACTGTGCTTCTAGGAAAAGGTTTTTTAAACTAATTCAAGCGAGTCACTTACCTTTTTGTGTCAAATGCGTAACAATTGAGTTTTCGCATTTTGATGGTATGCAAATTCCCACTCTCATGCCTATCGGCAACTTCTCCATTAATTCAATCGGCCACGTCGCATTTGGACTGCCCACGAATTCCTAAAATGCCCAAGAGAGCGCACTTTCATTTTTAGACAACTTTAACGCTCAGTGCTAGGGCTAGCATTGGCAGTTTGCTCTAAGTATATCTCAAATGACAAAACGGTCCTTCACCTATCCCAGGAGACGTTTGCTGTTATTGACGGTCCTGCCTGTGTCGAAAGAATTCTGACAAGCATTCGATTAATATGGAGTTAATAATGTAGAGGGAGAATGGTTCGTTGAGGTTCTGCAATTTTTGTCACAAGTGTATAGCATTTTATTGTTTTCTTTTGATTCTGTAAGAAACTTAACTTCATCTTTTTTAGACAGAAATTCTGTCTTGTCCTCTGGCATGGGATACTATGGCACCTGTATGTTCGCATAGGTAGATCGCTTTAAAAATGCATGTATTTATTGGGGTGGTAAAAGGGTACGGTGGCACAAGTTCCAAAAAGAAGTACCGACACAAAATTTGGGTATTCAACAAGTATCATACATTTGCTTTATTGTAGCATATCATCTTCGGCCTTCGTACACGTTATAGAAGCCACTGCGGTTAAAAAGCCATAAAAAAGTCTAGTCACGAAAATTAGTTTACGCAAGTGATCAAATTTTTGGAATAGGAAAGCTGTTTTAATTTTGGTTGTTATCTCGCTGGAGTGTACTTAAACCGGTATATGGATACTTTAATTACAGAGCAGGCTAGCTCTGCGCTCTCGATACGTATGCTCGATGCCGTTGGATCTCCTCCTTCTTATCTGCTACTGGTTGACTCGTTCGCAGCATATATTATAAATGCAGCGATAACATGCAAGATTATTCATATATTATCGTTGTGTTAGTAATTAGTGTCTTTGTACGAACGTCGCCGTTATGGCCTTGAGATGCTCCAAGTGACGCGTGATCCATGCCCAGCATAAAATGTAGCGGATCGAGTTCTTTATTAAATCGTGTTCTCTTGGTTTAAAATGCTCGATGGGTTGATAGCGCCGCGACTGCGGGACCTGCTGGTATAGAATGTGGGTGGACCGTTCTATTACGCTTTTGTTTACCGAGGTTTCACCGTAAGGTTAGGATAAGGCCATTTTGTACAAATGAGTCCAGCGTATTGGTCGACAACTGCTGTCATGCACGTCTAAAACCACATTCAACTCGGATTTTAAGCTTTTTCGTCCTGGTTAAAAGCCGCTAACTACCGATAGCCACGCATTAGCCATTTCTGTACATGTCAAATTGAAACCTATTATAATTTAATTTCAATATTGAATCAGTTTATCCAGATGGATTTTCTACTTACTAACAACAATGGATCTTGAACCGCAATTTCTGAGAGCAGCCTGTAAAGCATTGGTTGGCGATCGAGGTGCAAAGATACTATGCAGTATTTTCCGGCAAAATCCAACTGCAAAGTTGTAATTAAATTTTGATAGTTTGATAGAATAGAACGGCTAGTTGCTAACTTCTAGCACCTATGGTGATATGTCGGTCAGTAAAGACGGATTCGAATTAAAGACAGGTATTTTGTGCTTCTATGTTTCATATATACTGGCTATGACTGGCTATCACATTTTTGTAACGGAAATGCTTATGTATGGAAAAAAACAAAAAAAAGTTAAGCAAAATCTGTAAGAAAATTTCATTCAGTTTTAGCTTATTCAGCTACACTTGTTTCTGGCCTAAACGTGTTTGTGTTTTGAGGTATGCGATTGTTTTACACCTCAGAACTTTATGGCAGTTTACCATCAATAACCCCGGAGCGGGTATAGTACGGGACATTTAAACCTATGCTGTAGCCGCAGCCCTCGCATGGGCCAAGGTAGGGCGGCCAGCCTTCAAAGCTGTCTACCGAGATACCTTTGTAAAGTAAAATTTACCCCATTTACCCCCACAAATTATGATAGTTATGAAAATTGACCGATGCACACACTGTAATATTCACAAAGATAGCTCAACACTTTGTTCTTAAATCTATATTACATGTAAATTATATATATTCACATAAAAAGAATATTATATGTATATACCAAAATGCTTATATTGCTGTCTTAATTCGATTTTGTCCTGTTTATCACCAAGCTGCATATCGAGGTATTAGCCTTACCTGGTCTAGCTGATCTTTTTGCGGCACCCTAATTGAAAGACACTCGTCATAGCCTCCGAGCGAGGCGGCGTTCCCATCGACCTTATTGACGCCGATGCCACCATTAGAATCAAGAACTAAAACCAAAAAGTGTGCAAGTAAATAGCATTAGTACTTGCAAGCCATTATATTTAATCGAAATGGATCAAATGATATTCATATAATGCATTTTGTTGCTTATAGAGTATTGATTTTATCTGCTTAGGCTTCTAAAACGCTTATAGTCTGTACGTTTACTAAATATACTATGTTACTCTATAAGAAAAAGAATTCACCCATTAGCTTTACATACATATATATATATATATATATATGTATATATATATATGTATGTGTATCTTAGTGAA
>MNPL01004913.1:58224-69600 GCA_002081605.1 Tropilaelaps mercedesae
GCCACTAGCAGATGATGAGAACAGCGTGTTCGCGTTTAAACCTAGTCAGGTTTTCAATATTTGAGCCAAGCGAAGCGTACGCTGCACGTCGTAATTAGAAATTTCGCTAAAACCCACACAGACGCAGCCAATGTTTAACGAGTTAACGCGGGACACCGCTAGCCGGCGTAATAGTGAAAGTGATAGTTGAATGTTGCCATGTTGTTCTTCTTTCAACCAATAAAAACGCTATTACAGTTAGATTTATTTAACGTATCCTTGGTACCTTTATTCAATATAAATTACATTTAACTCACATACACATTTAACAAATGTTATACGAATATTTACATATATACAGACAACGAGGTTACACGTGGTACATTGTGACACACAGCGACGCACTGAGTCACACAACTCTCTACATCTACACGACTATTTTATGGTTTTGAAATTTCACACACAAGAAAGTATTTACAGTTATACGCAGGACAGCTGAAATACGATCAGACGTTGCATACTGGGACGAGCCGGTTAACCGTGGTAAGAGTTCATTGAAGATGGTAATACGTCGGTAAAACCTCAGAGTACAGGCTTGGAATAGATGTCATCCGGCGGAAATCGCGTAGCATCGGTACACGTGGTTGCTGTCACCTTCAGTCAATGCATAGACAGGCCATTGCCAAGCCGAACACATCATGCCACCCTTACCGACTGTTGCCTGCTCCGTTCGGCGCCCCTAGCGAAACGTACGGGCATGCCAACCCCATATCGTCTGCAGCTGGTAGGTGGCACATCCAAATTTACCATCCATGCCCACCGAGCTCGATGTCACTAATGTGGCCAGTTAAATCCTCATGGCCATGTCCTCCGAAGTCACTCTGGCCACCGAAGTCCCAGCCATGGCCTTGATCGGCAATGCTGATCGACTCCGAGTGTGAGTGTATCGGCACCGGGATGGGGACATGTTTCTCCGTGATCGAGTGGCTGTGCACGGGGACGGGCACCTTCTCGACAGAGTGCGAGTGGTGGTGGACCGGCACCTTCACCGGAACGGGGTGGTGGACCGGCACCTTAACAACCTTCGAGTGGGGCACGTGCACCGGATAACGAATCGGAATCGGAATAATGGGACCTCCACGAATAATGGCAGCAGCAGCCGCCAGTTTGAGCAGCTTCTTGCTCGCCGCGTACTGTACGGCTCCGATGGCCAGTACCAGCACGAGAGTCGTAGCCAACCTGTTCATATTACCGGTTGCTGTGCCTCGGGAGATCGTCCAGTGGTGAGCACGCGTTATTAAGCACAAGGGTCTAGAAGTAAGTCTGGTAGCGCTTCTTAGCTATCCAGAACAGAGACTGACCGATCGCTCTTTGATATGGCGACGTTTGTGCTTATAAACGAACGCTTGAGACAACGGATGCCGAAGGTAGGGACCCTCTCCATCTTTTCCATGACCATACAAACTTCTTCTGCTAGCATAGCATCGACTGCGGCTCTACTTTCGTTAAGCCTTAACCGACTTGTCTGATCACCCTTATGATTATTGCAGCCGCTGCGACGGTCGTCGCCACTCTCTTTCAAGTCTGTATTCCTAGCGTGCGAGATATAACTGGCATCATGCGACCAACTATTAACGGCTGAATACATTCAGGAGGCCAAAACTGTTCGGTGAAATTTGCGCCTGCCCTCTGGTGCTGTCTGCTGATGTAACGGATGCATTCGACAAAAAAGCTTTTTAGATCAAGTTCAAGGATACCGGGGACACACTAGCGATAGGGTCCTAGTAACGCGGACCCACATTTCGTAGCCAACGACGTTGCCCCTAGGACGACTGAATGGGCGATGAAGCGAATAAATTCCCCCATTTCTCCCGCCCGGCGATCCAACTGACGTTTACCGGTCGTGAAGTGGTGAACCAGATTCGTCTCGCTGCAGTCAACCCACGTAAATATAAACACACACACCCACACAGGCACAAACCGATACGCACAGATATACGCGCATAGCTGACCATATAGACTAGCGGTCCAGAGTCCGGCGGCCGCGCCGATGGTGCTCTCGGGACGGGCGGGCGTTCAGCGCTAACCCAGGGCCGGGCAATCCGCGACAAGGTGAATGGCTTCATTTTTATTCACAAGCCGCATCGGCAGCAGCAATCGTAGTCGCCAACCGACAACGATCAAGAATAGCGGCAGGTTATCATTACAATTTTGAATGTCGTTCGCCAACGTTTTCCGACGGACGTGCCAACGACGAAAATGCCACATCGGGGGCCGATTGACGTAGGGCAAGACAATCCGTCAGACATGAGTGCTGCCGAAGTTGGCAGCAATGCCTCGCCACTCAGTCGCATAGTGTAAATGCGCCACCAGTCTTAGCTCTCGTCCGGGCCAGCGGCAGTTGATTATTGCGTAATAGGCTGCAGATCAACGGTCGTAGACACTTTTATCAGACATAAAAATGACGCATTTTATCACTGGTGCTGTCAGCATCCGTCGGAGCAGGAGGTGGCGTTGGGATAGAGGATCTGAGATGAATTGTAGTAAACTTTTTCTTTCCATGGCCATCCCGCTGTACGCCTTCCACAAGACTTTTGCCACCACCTCCTGGTTTCTTAGCCCAGCAGGGATGACGGCTGCTAACGGCACTTTTCGCATGGGTTTTGACCAACGGTTGGAACGAGTGGCAGGACAGATCACTTTTATTCTGGGTGAACAAGAAGATGAAGAGGAAACTAAATCGGATAAAAATGAACAGTGTGAAATACAGGGAAAGGAGCTGAATTGCGCGACCACGATTCTAGGAGGAACTAAGGACTAGACGGAGGAAATACCCGTGTCGTGATGAAGGCTGGCGTTCACGGTTACCCCTCCCTGGATGGGGAGAGAAAAGTTTTGTGGGTGTTTCTGTTTACATTAATCCAACTTGTTCTCAAAGTAGCTATATGATGAATACGACACCCGGGCACAACGAAACGGTTATGGACGGCGGGGAGGGAAAAACACGTCAAGCCTAGAAGTTAGTCAATGTTAGAGCATGCGCATGTTAAAAGGAACACCGTCTTAGCACAAAGACACCACTCTGCGCGCAAGTAAAGCAAATCGACTAATACTCGATAATATATAATAATCGACTAAATGATTGTATAAATTTGAATTTTGTATAGCTATTGAGGGCAATGTTAAGGGTTACGAAAGCAACAGCAGCCCTACTACAAGTAACCACTCTTGTCTTGCCTAGGATAAATTCATGCCGCACATAGTGTAGCGCCTGTCTACCTGAGGGAAAGTGCGTGTGCGCAACTTGGGAGAGGTGAATTCAACTAAGGCTAAAATTCTTTAGCACAGCCTCTTTCGTAAAATCTTTATGGTCCGGAATAAGGATTACTTCAAACAGTCAGCAGTAAAGGGTTTAATGTTCATTTCCACATGCCAAGCGTAACTGCTAATCGGTCCTCAGTTCACTTTATCTCGTGGTCGTACCTCAGCCAAGGCTAAAAGAGGAGACTTTTAGGTTTAAGCCGACGCCGAACCTGCTACAGTATTCTTTGATACGGTACATCGAGTTTTCGATCATTTTTGTCTTTCATTAGCGAAGGTTTGTAACATTGTTTTCAAATAATTTAAACGGTTTACTGTACTCGCACGTTTTGCTCGTAAAAGCTCTAGAAAAAATAGTTTAGTGGCGTTAGGTTTCTAGAAGGCCAACGAACATCTCGGTTTCACAAAGTGTCCAAGTTATTTTCTAAATTTGAACGGATCTCCGTTATAATTTAGACAATAGAACTACGGCATATTTTTTTAAAAAAGCAGCCAATTATTTCAACTAGCATCATCCTCTCTAATATTTTTTAAGTTTCAGGCCGCTGGCGCAGATTGTCGTACAGCTTCTCTATTGACTCTTACGCTGATCAGAATATGTTTAATTTAACATAGGTTAACATCGACTGTACTGTGCGTAAGCTGATTTGATTTGTCGGCGGCTATGCTTTTTCGAACTTCGATTTATAAAAGCTTACGCACTACACAGCTTATTTTCTGAAAGACCTATAGTAAATGGGCAACAACTAGGGAGTGTAATACTAGTAACAGTACCAAACGTAATCTTTAGCATCATATAGTGATAATGGTACGCAATATAAGGTGGTGGCCTTAAATTCAGTGCAATGCGCTTAATGCATTCACATTTACCCCGTAGACCCTCACGAGATTTCCGCAAGCCTCGCGACCCGGCTACCTTTACTGGTAAAATGCGCGCCTGGCCTATATTAGTAAAACATTAGTCAAGTGTTCTAGGCTTTCATCTGGTCTAGGTTAGGTCACGAGCAGCTGGATGAAGTCAAACGAAAGATGCGAGATCTCACCATATTCCCTTGCGGCAACGTAAATAGCTTTTTGCGCAAACCGCACTGCGATTGACATAAGCGTCCACCCGCGTTTTCTGCATAAAACTGACACAGTACATTTGGTTCGGACTTAGATACTGAACGAAGCGTAATTTTTTTACGAGGATTGCTCTGAAGTTGTAGAAATAGAGCGTTGGCTTAGGTTGGGTTGATACCATAAGCTTGCTAATTGGTCAACCCATTAACCCATTAGACTTAAAATAATTGGTCCCTTAAAGCAAAAAACCTAATCTGAAGTTGGCTCCGCACGTACTAGTTTATAATGAGTGACGTACATTACAACGCAAGGCAGCATGATATGTTTATGTCAATTACATTTCCTCAAAATTGTTTGAAAAAATTATATAATTAAATTTTCTGCTCTTGCATGGCTATTACAGCTGATTATATGGATCGTCTCACTTGTGGGCTTTGCACCTGATCTAGGGAGAGGATAACCAAACTACCCTGTTCGCATATCATTAAGAGCGAATGCCGCACGAAAATCAGAGCTCGTTAATCTTGTAATAAATTGCATGGTGACGCAAGCAATCTGGCAATATGGCATCAAGAATGTGAATAGTACGCCG
Source organism: Tropilaelaps mercedesae (assembly GCA_002081605.1). Classification (NCBI taxonomy): domain Eukaryota; kingdom Metazoa; phylum Arthropoda; class Arachnida; order Mesostigmata; family Laelapidae; genus Tropilaelaps; species Tropilaelaps mercedesae. The sequence goes on from MNPL01004913.1 coordinate 63,179, forward strand.
ATTCAATGAAGATACTGAATGATTTGAGTGCCGACGCGCGCAGATAATCGCTATTGTGCTAGCGACTCTAGATGCTGATTTGTGAATGTGTTCTCATGTTTTTGCAGGCGAACGCCAGCTCAAGCGATGGCCACTGGCGTACGTGAAAAGGCAGCAGTATAGGCGATTCAAATGAAACAAATTATGTGGCGTCGGACTCTCTCGGGGAAGAGAAAGTTGTAATTCAGGAGACGTTTCTACTTTGCATCGGAAATCATCCGGCGGATGTACGAAGAAATTCCAAACCAGAGATTTCACTGATGCGCTGGCGCCCCATACAATCGGTTGACGCTGTATGGAATTACTTTTGCATATTTTTATGGTTTTTTTTTTTGTTTTCGGCCATTTCCTAGTGGCCCACTATTATCAAAATGATAAAATGACAGAATAAGGTCAAATAAGTAAAGTTTAATAATCTGAAATGCATTTTAATGCCAAGTTGTGTGTGAACAATATAGTCAGTTAAATTGGAGTGGCAGGTTTTGAATTCTTCTGACAGAATATTACATTAACATCATCTTAAGAGTTGCGTCCTTTACGTTTAAAGGAACAGATCGGCAATAGTGCATTACAGTTTAATACAGTGTGAACAAACTCAATTCGATAATCGAATTGAGCCACCCCGATCACGGCAATCGTTATTAAAATAATGTAATCTACAGCTATCTTATTCTAGTAGACCAATGTATTAGCAACGTTTGCTTGCTTTCTAAAAACTAAATACAAATGATTAAAATTTCAGTTTGTGTAAGGTTTGAGGTTTATGTGGTTTTCTCGCCAGGTTACATTCTTTCTCAATTCGGTAGATGGCTCAGGACCTACATGAGCCTTTACGTTTGCATAGCATGCTATGACGGGTCAAGACTTACATTTTAACAGATTTTCTCATCGTTCGATAAAAAGGCCAGCTTCCGAATCCGAGTAAATCGATTCTCCAAGATGGATTTATCCTAAAAATTGAAAAGAAGAAGAATGAGAATCACCGAGTATAAATTACGCGCGAGGACATTTTATTTTACAGTAGGAAACAAAATTGCCATAATTGTATCAGTATACTAAGTTTTTAATTTCTAAGACACAACTTGTGACTAAACATCACTTAAGTCTAGTACAAAAATAGTAAACAAGAGTGGTCCAATGCAAAATTTACGACGGATAGCCTGCAAGAGTGCTAAACGTACCTCATACCTTTACGACTGTATGGCTCTTGGGTAATTTTCTGCTCATTTTATAGAGTAAATATTTCTATCCTCATGATTTTTAAAACAACGACAACGTGTTTAAAACAAAGCCTTCAAAACAATCTGAGATAAAGCCTATGTTTGAGAAATCTAAGAAGAAACAGCTTTAAATGTCAAAGTGATCGTTAGCCATTTTAAGCACAGAGATAGGGAGCTCACACTGGGCAAGCCGATGAACAAGAGCTGTGCATAAGACAGGCTTCATAGTTAGGAAATTATCGTAAAATAATATTCCATACTTCACGTATTGCGAATGATGCAGATGAGTCAAAGGAAACCGCATATCCTTAGATTTATTTTCATAATGCAACACCGTTCCAGCCAATGGCAAAATAAACACACAGAATATTCAGAGAATCCTAAAATAATCGTCACCTGAAACAAATTAAAATTATAAAGATATTTACGTGATTTGGTTCGTGTACTAGAGGAAGGAACAAGTCGCTCACTTTTTATTGCGATGAAACAATTACCACCACATAAGCAGCAAGAACTATTTTGAAGCTTAGTTAGAAAGTTCTATTGCGTTTTAAGGTAGAAAAAAATAAAAAAATAGTAGCAGATAAATTTCATAGTCGGCTGAGTTGATAACGGAAAAAGAATAACTGGGTTGGCAAATGCTTAAGTGTGCTTAGACAAATTAGCACATTGCAAACGTCGTATGTGTCTAATTGAAACATATTGATGGAAATTCATTTTTGCACTCGTGAGGGCGTCCGATAAATGAGTTGTCAAAAACAGCCTCGTGCCTGCCAAAAGTTTTCTCCCGTATTTTTTTCTATTCTTTCGAGTTAGTTGTTTTTCTGCATGGGTAAGAATAGTGTCAGTCATACAGACTACGCCTACTGCTGTACTGAGAGCAGTCGCCGTATCACTGTGCTTATTTGTCAGACCGGAGCATTGAAAACGCTGTTGACGTGAAAGGGATAAGGCCCTATTCTACTTACGAACGACAGACATATGATAATTCTACCTAATATCCAAACATTGAGAAGAATTCTCCCTTTAGATTTGACATGCTCTATTGTCACAGACAGACGCAATGAGCGATCGTAGTAACCTACGGAAAATATTATAGTACGCCGTAGTTTTTCTAAGAATTGTAGATTATGTTGTAACCTTGACCATTACGCTTATTAAAACAAAGTATCTCTGTATACGGCCCCAATTTTTATTGAATAAATAAATTCATTCAGAGAAAAAAACTTTATGCAAAAACAACTAAAACTGTGTTTTCGAACTCTGCTTTAAACGTTAAACAAACCAAACTAGACGGCCATGTTGATATGTTCTTTGTACACATAGATTTGTATAATTAGATTGCTCGAAGTAATGCAAAACCGTTTCCAGCATAGAACATAAAGAATTTATAAAAAATGCATTTAATGACCTCGGAATAGACTACTTGAACATATAGGAACGCCATTTTCGTCGTTTTCCTTATAGGTCCTACTTGCGCCCAGCCGGTATAAATATATTGATGTATCACTGCTGGTATCGACCCCACAATTTTAAGGGATTCAATAAGGGATTTTATAGGGGGTACTTGAATAATGAATTTTTCGAAAGTTCGATATAATAAACTATATTAAGAAAAAACGTTTCGCTTGCCCTTTTGGCCTCATCAATGATATTCTGTACGAAAATTTTTTCCCAATCCTGCACTATCTTCAATTTAGTCAAGAAAAATGGTATTTTCCATAAGAGCGAAACGTACTCGTGTAATAGAGTTTTCAATTGATGCCAAAAAAGATCAATGGGCAACGCTGAAAGGTTTAACACTAACAAAAATTAACCAAACACAGCATTACAGACAAATAAATCTAGAGACGACCAAGAAAAACCGTTATCAGAGGAGCAGAAGTAGTGTGTAGTGATCTAATGTCGCTAATGAATCAAATACACTCTAGTATGAATTTTGAAATTGGTGTACTTGAAATACGCGTAACTAAAAATTGGTTTAATCATGTAAAAGAAAGGAACACTTACCCCGGTTACATTCCCAGAGACACTCAATTAAGATGTCTATGTTGCCAGATGTAGCGAGTACAAATCACAAGAAATAGGCTGGAAAAGTTGGCCACTAGGTATTTTGCGCATATCTTGCGAAAATCCTAAACATAATGAATAAATGTAAAAAATTGTAGTAATTGCTCTCCATCCAGTCGTAAACAATGCCTGTCAACGGAAGCGTCTTCTGCTTGAGTGAAACTGAGACTGGGAAATCTATCGGGACACGGAAAAATCGGAACTGACCAATTAAAAGTTTTAATTTTTGTTTGAAAAATGCCGAGATCGGAATTATTGAGGTCAATGTACTGCGTATCATTGATTTATTTTCACAACTTGCGCTCTACCAAATATGTATAAAATTTTTTGTACAATTCACTGTCGAAATAGAAATAGAGAGCCACTGCAAGCCCGATACAATGCGTGGTCCAGTTTTGGAAAACTAGTCGTGAAAGTCCAGAAGGTGTTCATGGAATGATTTCCTGAACACCTTAACACTAGGTGGGTCAAACCTAAAACTCATAAAGCTTGCAGAGCGTTTTTTTCGCGTGCTAAAAATTGACACCGCGACAACGTTAATTGGTTGGCCGCGCCAACGAGAAACATGGAAACGCCTTCTTACGTTCAGAAAGAATATCCACATGAAAAGGAGAATAAGATAGGTAATCATCATCAGTAACGACCCAATCTAACCGCTAACAGACGTGTCTACTTGAATCTGCGGCTTACACCTCACAGTAAAGGATGACACAGCGGTCGGCGTATTAAGCTGACTAGGACAGTTAATCCTATATTTTAAGATCTGTTTGGTTTTGATCAAAGGTTTTGATCGTGAAAGAACAAAGGGGATCAGAAAACACGCTATCAGAGCAGCTGTTCCGCACCCGAGACAAGGCAACGAGAAGCACGACAATTGGTAATCGTGTCCTCACGAACTTAACAACCGTTGCGAGCATCCCGACTCAGCGAAATGTGCGCTTCGCATTGTTTCCAGCCGACGAAGTGCCACCGGGTGGGGTCTCTTCCGACCGTACGATTCGGCTGAGACGACCAAACCGACTGGGCTTTGCTGCGCGATGTCTGTGCCTTTTACACGTCATTTTTTTTGGGTCGGATTGCCCTTTGCTGCTGGTGTTGCTGCTTACCGCATTAGTCCGCTTGCGCGTCGCCTTGACCGTGTGAGTGTCTGTGTCGTATTCGACACCACCACACCCGCCCTGCAGATGAACGCCGAGCGCAGCTGCAATCCAGTGGAACCAGCGGCTGTCCTGCTGATAGGGTTCCGCCGGGCCGCTTTAAGACGTTGACCAATCCCTATCTGGCTAGATCAAGCTAGATAAATAGATAGCCGTTGTAACAAATATACGTACAGCGGCCGTTGTCTTGTTTTGCTTGCCGATTATTTGCTTGCCCCATGTAGGTTGCAAATATGACATATCGCAAGCATGTTCGACTTGGCGGTCGCGCTCGCGGCTCACGGGCAGATGTTGGAGGACTTTATTCTACTGGCATTCTTGCCGGCATTGCGATGACGTTTCGCTTGTTTTTGTATGCGGTTTTCTCACGAGTCAGGTGTCGATATTGTTTTTGTTTATTCGACGGCGCTCATTTCAGATAGCAGAATAAGCAGTACTCGTAGTCGTTGCAGTGCCACTAGCCGCGGTAACGACGAGATCAGAATGGCCCTAGAAGAAGAAGACGTATCGGGCTGGTGGAGGGGTGAGGAAGGGGGCATGTGAGGAAAACTGCGCCGGTACTGTGCTAATATTGTTGCCTTTCGCCTAAACCCGACCCCCGCCAACTTTGGATGTTAAAATCAGAGCGGCAATGACTGGATCAGCATTCACGCTACTGCATACCACTTCCGAAAACCAGCAGCGCCGCACCGTTTGTAACACTGACAAAAGAGCAGTATTAACGACAACGACAACAATTGAAATAAATACATGATATTTTGTCGATGTATTTCCTCCGCCGTTCACTACGGCGGAGGGGTAGTGCTGCTTCTTTTGCATTAGTTCTTGCGCTACTCACTTCTATTTCACTCGCCAATAGGTCTTCTCTTTGATCCTCGAATGAAAGGGGCCTTTCGCGCACTGCTCCGACATTCGCATTGCCATTTGATCTCAGTGTCTGTGGCATTTGTTGTCTTTTTGCGATTGTTGCTATTGCCACTGCCTTTGTCGACGCCGCGTTTGTCGTTGCCTGTTATAAGCCAATTAAGGCTGTCGATTGACGGTTTCGACGGGCACAATTTCGCTGTTGCTATTCGTGTTTTTGTTTGTGTCAGCGCCGAAATGGAACTCTTTACGTTTCAGCTTTAAGGTGGCAATAGCACAGAACCACAGGCACGCAGATACTTCGATGGATAACCGCATATGTACAAATGCTATTAGCGTCAATGACTCCTGTACCTGCTATGGTTATAGCAGGAACATTGTTGCCGCTTATTATCCATTTAGTGTAAGACTGCGATTGTATGAGTTTGATACAAATATGTGTTTGATATCAATAAGCGCTTTGCTTTTGCTACGGGAGACAGAGAAAGGGAATTGTCAGGTAACTGCTCTAGACCTTTATTGTTGCTGTCATTGGCAGTACAGCTAATACAAATACGGTCATGGTCGTAAATTAGCATACGACATGTTGCAATTTAGATGTAGAAATCTGTATACACGCATGATGAAATTTCAACGATTGTATGATAGTGTTGGGCCGCTGGTCAAAATAGAAGTTGACTAATTGTGTAAGTAACTGCGGGCCTATCCGGCGGTACCTACCTTAAACTAACTTTTGAGTACCTCTCCCTCCGGATTCAAGCTCGGAACTGCTCTCGCATTTCTTCGAACAATCCCAAGTATACAACGAGCTACGTAAGCGAGGAATTATGCCATAGACGGGACTCAAACCGAAAAGCAGAAAATCATCATAGCCAGTTTTACAGCCGGTTGCAGTTCTACTTTGTAGCCTAGGCTAGTCAATGGCAGGCGCCACATTATGCCTGAACCCCAAGCAGCAGGGAACCCCGCAGACAACACCGAACTGCTGCTAACTCCGCGGAGCCGGTGAGCCAATAGAGACTCCTCATCGACCTTGGTTGAAAGCCAAGGTTAATAGCCGCAGTCCTCGCAT
>MNPL01004913.1:70222-84295 GCA_002081605.1 Tropilaelaps mercedesae
CACCGGGTGACCGACTGCTTGATGACGCAGCGATCGAAATTTGTAGGATCTGCCTTGCGTCGACCATCTTCTACCAATCCCTAAAAACTTGCATATACCCGCTAGACATCTGAATATCCAACGCTATTAAATATTATGGCTCAGCACATGGTGGTGAAACCATTTGTGAAGTGGACCCAGCTCAATATACAGTACGAACTTTTTTGTTGTAAAGCAAAATCATCGAATAGAAAAGTATGTGATGCTCTGAATAGATGAACATTACCCATTCAGAATGCAACTAGTCCCCCTATGTTTCACTACACTCTTAAAACGTTTTTACTAGTTGACTTACACACAATTTTTAACATGTGAAAAAATTTAATGGCTGTAGATAATAATAATAAATATCAAGAACGACAATAATATATAAGGATTCAGAATGATCCATCTATGAAATTCCGAATACTCCTGCCTAACAAGTTACGGTGTCCATTAGTATCAAGTCTTTCGTCATTAGCTTGAACTCTGCTCACTTATTTGCAAATTTGAAGATCAAGGTTGCTCAGGCGTTCATACATACATGTATACGCACAAAATGAAATGTAAAAACTGTTCAGCTTATTAGCGATCCACACATTCATAGCAAAAACCTCCTCAATGGAATTTACTCAAACAGCCTGAACGTAACTACGTTAGCTCAATTTCTTTTCCATCATGGATTTAAAGAGTGAAACATTTCGAAAACACTAACATTAAATAAAAGCGTGTAAGGTCGAAAAATTAGGAGCCTAATGCTAGAAATGGACGAATTCTCTTAAAGGAAGTGCACGGAACAGGGCGAAGATAACTAGCGTACATTTAATTCTTTCGTTATGATATGGTGGATTATTGCATTATTCCAGCTGTGTGCTTTACCGTGTCATTTGTTCACGTTGAATCGAGTGATAAGCTCGATAAACGGCCTACACAATCAAGATACATTGATGAGCGCAGGTATCGTCAAAATAGCGTTGGGTCCATGTGTTATATGGCATCGTAGTTTGGCCTGCTTTGCAAGAGAAATTAATAATATCCGGGCATACTAACAGATCTTCAAATTTAATCCTTCCTTTAGCTGTGCGCTTGGCGAATCAGCAAGCTCAGATCAATAGCATGTGGTATGATAGCGCTAAGAAAGCTGTTTACTAGAGTAATTGGCTATCACCTACTAACACAGCAAAGATAACCTAGCCCGTAATCACAAAAATTGGTCGGTCAGTTTGAGGGTTGAACCGGAAAGCTTCGTTTCAATTCAACGATGTGGCCACTATGTCACGTAAACTAGCTTATAAATAAAGAGTGCTAAGGGCGCTCCTAGCTGTTGTCCACGGCACCCTACTTTTCCAGAACGATGTGACTTCTCAGGGATGCTTTGCTGCGCAGCAAACGCACCGACACTCTCTCAGGGCACACGCTTTCAAAGAGCCCCTCGGATATGTTTGTCGCGTGTTTTACTATACTCTGGTTTAGGTAACACTTAAAAACGATCACCATGTGGTGAACCGGAGTAAATCACGAAAGATTTGACTACGTGTTTATTTGCATAACTTTTATCGAACTATCAGGGCTACCTAAATTCAACGATCAAACTGATACCGAGACACCTCCTCTGAATATTTGGATCCCTCTGCAATTTTACACGCGTCAAGACATTGCTTGACGGTTCGGTCTTGGCAGAACTTCCTTGGCGCACCGCCTCGAAAACGAGCCGAACTGCGATGGGAACCTTCTCGAGTACAAATCGTTCAGCTTTGAAGTTTTAAAACTTGCACGATGAATGGGTCACCTGTAATCAAGGCGACTTTGCCCAGGTGATCGCATTTTAAAGGAGGTAACTTATCCGTTCCCCGTTTCGTTGATTCTAGTGATTCTTTTCTATTTGGAGTAACCTTAATCTCTAGCGTTTTTTATTCGAGCAGACTGCTTTGTACGCATAATCAGCCCTAAAAATACTTTTTGGACTGCTATGTACACATGCGGACGACAGCACGAGACGATTAGATACCAGATGTACAACAAATTTCTGTTTTTCGACATTTAGCTGTACATATCATCACGTGCAATAGAGCCCTTAGGATAATCTCTTCGCGGCATTCAGCAAGCAAGTGCATTATTCAAAGGAACTATTATCAGATGGGGGACTCCGGCTACCATACCTCAGCGTCACAAAGTTGCTTGTTTGATTTTGTTACATATTTGCTTTGATTATGTCTGTTGTCTAAACGTATGAGACGGAAGAAGTGCATTTCTGAACTACTAATTTAAGATACTTGACAAATTATATCTTGGAAGGAACGCATGCTGTACAGTAAACATGGAACTGTTAGTATTGATAAAACAGGCAGTAATCAAAATGAAGGGCTTCAACTTGGACCAACGAAGTTACTCAGTGTAGCTGTGCTTTCAAGATGGTACGAGGCGTCTTGCGATAATTGGAGCAACGTAAAATGCAGAAGTACTATAAATAATTTGTTACAATTTTGAGCACCAGATGAGAATAAACGCCGTGTAGCTGCATAAAACGTTTTATTTACCAATATATACACATGTACACGTTGCAGTGGAACACCTATTTACGACACAATCTACAGAATAAGTTAACTCAGAATGACCGATACTATCACAGATGGCGCTAGAGTTCGGAAATACATCATTACGCTATAACGACATCAACAGGAATGACTTGGCACGGTGGGGTTTTTCACTGGACGTGCATAAATCACTTATCCAGATATGAAGGTATCTATTCATACATACACACGCATATACACATCAACAGCAAAGGCAGCGTGTTTCCCGGGCATGGAACACGTACTCGCTGCAGACAGGCCTAGGGTGGCCACACAAGATTAATACACGCTATTTACAATACACGGGTCTGTCTGGGTTTCAGTCTCCGAGACCACATTTGACAACGGTATTACCATACATGGCCCATGTGTTCCCAGCCGTGTCCACCTATATCACCTCCTCCGAATCCATCTCCATAGCCGCCATCATTCCAGCCGTGGCCTCCGTCACCGATCTCGTGTCCACCGAGGCCTCCAAGGCCACCCTCATGCCAGCCATGGCCGCCGTCGGCAATCGCGATTCCTTCATGTCCATATCCCTGATTGTGGTGATGATGCTGGACGTGATGACTCTGAGTGTGATGATGAACGGGCACGTGGACGGCCTTCACCGAGTGTGAATGCGAGTGGCTGTGTGAGTGTACAGGAACTGGCACAGGCACGTGCTTTTCGGAGTGGCTATGACTGTGCACGGGGACGGCAATCTTCTTCACCGAGTGTGAGTGATGATGCACAGGGACTTTAACCGGAACCGGATGATGCACCGGCACTTTGAGTACCTTCGGATGAGGGACGTGCACCGGATACCGAACCGGTATGGGGACAATTGGTCCACCTCTAATGATGGCAGCGGCTGCTGCTAGTTTCAGCAGTTTTTCGCCTTCGACCACCTGAACAACGGATGCCACAGCTAAACACGCAACAGCCGTGGCCACTCTCAGATTTAGTTGCACCATCGCGATTCGCCTGTGAGTTGCAATGCAAAGACCCACTCCTCAGTCGGTGACTCAACCACTCGACGTTAACGTGCTCTTCCGAATCGCACCGGTAGCCGACTGGCACCACCACAACGCATCGGCAACGCTTCGCTTGAATATATATTCGCAAAGAGCTGTATGAGCCCTTTCTTCAATTATGTCTTCTGCAATTCAATCTGGTTGAGGCAAAATTATGTTTGACGGCTCGTTGTTCTGATTGCCGTTAGCCACGACGGGTCGGGTGGCCCGAACGAATACCGCCCTTTCTGCGGCAATTTTGTTGGCTGTTTATTTATTGGGAAAAAATCAAGTAGGACCGCGACGGCAACGGCAGCACCAGCAGCGGCAGCAACGTCAATAACACTCATGTAAAGCGCCGTGAAAAAACGAGATAATAACATATCTCATTCATATCGAAGCTCGACACTTCTTTTATGAGTTGCAAACACCAAATGGTCGTGCAGCACGAACGGACCACCCGATTGCATCGAGACATTTTCGCGTGTCACATTTCTCTCCATTGTTGCTAAATTGTATTAGTAAAAGTCGCAGGCGACCCGGGTAGCAATCAGGCCCTACGTTATGGAAGAACATAAAGCGTGTGAATACATGAGAGTTTGGTTGTTGTATTGGTGAATTGAGATGTGGTATACGAATGCGTGTTCGACATTTACACCCTTACACTTGGTAAGGTTGTGTAACATTGGGTGCAGATCATACCTGTTTATCTACAATATACAAAATATACTTTATACAAACATTTCTCTAATAAACAAGAACTAACTTCAGCATGGATGAATTAAACGGGACTACCATGGGATAAAACCTATATGAGACCGTCCAGAAGTATAAATGAGGATCCTAAAATCTCGCCGCCGAAGAAGATCATTAGATAGATTAGATAGGTTATAAAGAAGATTAGATAGTAATTAACTCTACGACAAACTAATAATATTAGTGTTGCGTAATTAGCCGAAAAGTGAGCGTGTATCTATAAGCTTGCTTAGGATACATAACAAGAAAAAACATACAAAATTAAATCTGCACCTAATAATGCATACGAGGGGTGGGCACCTTACTCAAAGCAAGTTTTCGCTTGATACAGACACCACTGGCTGTGAGCACATATCTTTATGTTTTTCGCCCCAAATCTAAGGACTATTAATTTTATATTTTCACGTGCTGACGGAGCAGTATTTGGAAACACATCACACTCCTTGAGGAACCCCTCTTATTTTGAGCTCGGAACTACCTTCGTATTACTTCGAGTACATGAAGCTTATAAAGTGCATATGTGATCAGTGTAATTCGAACTGGTAAGCGTCAGCTTTACAGCCAGCTACGTTAGCCGTTCAAGTTAACACCGGAACACAAACAAATTTCCACGCAGTCGTTCGCAGAAGATGCTAATAAATTAAAAAAAAACTAAGGTGTTGCTACTCCGGTGAGCAAACCGGCTTTTGCGCATCGTAAAAGCGCAGAACCGCAGCTGGATTGTTTAGCACATGCGATATTTCACAGTAACCAGTGCAAAATTTGAGGTTAGTTGTTGAAGGATGGATTGCTTTTGGGTTGCTATTTAGATTTGGATAAAACTAGAAGATACTTTTTCTACGACCTACAAAGCCTTGACATGATATTTATCATACTTCAGACAGCATTAGACGCAATATATTTTCCATAAATGCGCCTTTTCCAAATATTTAATTAGAAAAGAGCCAAATACTTATAATTTCGATTACCTTTAGCTTTTTCCTTACCTAAGAATGTTACGGATCTATTTTAAGTTGTATATGTTACCGGATCAATTGCTATGTTTAACTGATGCAATCCGCAATAGTCAATGTTCCATCACTGTTTACTCGTAGTTCCGCTAGAAAATTTAGCCCTTTAGCTTAACGAAGCTAACTTGTTCCTCATGTTTCTGATAGAAGTGTCACTAGAAGCAGGTTGGTTCTTCCCTAATTGGTCAAGCCGGCAAGAGCAAAAACCGCCTCTATTTGCACGTATTCTGCGCAGATGCAATGTGATTCTTCCAGTCTTCGACCTCGCTTCCAAGCGGCTGCACAGGACGGTAGCAACGACTTATTTTTATTAATTTTTTTATCATTTCTCGGATAAACCCTATGGCGCATAACAAATCTTACAGTGCTTGTGGTCGTGTACAAACGGTAATGTTTAGGAAACTAGAATTTTACTGAAAAACCTCAAATCAGGCTATTGTGCCATAGACATAGAGTAATAATCCACACGTTCCCAAATCTAGAGTTACCTTGAAAAATTGGCATTACGTGTGGAATCAATTGGCTTAAAAACGCTTTGATTATGAATGTGGATGATAATTGGATTGACCTGTCTTTTTGTTTATCCAATCTATAATTTCATTTTTGAAGTATTAAGAAACAACCAAATATCTCGAAAGAGAGTGTAACTGTCACTTACGCTATAAAGTAGGAGCATGCTGTGCACGTATCAACGGCTGAATATGTCTGCAGAAATTATTGCGCTTCGGCTGGAGATTTAAACTCGAAATTTGATCGCCATGGACCGGAAGATTTGACTAAAACGGTAAACTACCAGTTACCAGTCACTCTTGATACTGTCTGAACTCATAATGAAAAATGGTGCCCAATAAGAACTCACATCGTTAGAAAACGAATTCAGGAAGCGAAATATGGAGTTACAATTGAATTCATTCGCGAACATTTGATACAAACGTGTAACGTCAAGAATCTCACGCTAGTACTGAACAAAAAAAATATAGTCGACTGAATCATTGGTTACAAACTGAGGTATATGTCTATACAAATATTTACGACAAATTCACTAGGCAACAATGAGAATCGCAAAATACATGAGGGATTTGTTTCTCTTAACAAGGAACATTATTTAAGACTGAGATACTGATGGCAAAGTTTGTTGAGAATCCAGGTACCGGTAATCGACGGACATGTGAAACCACTTGCCGAGCTGTTACTTTGATTTATGCAATTTTTCCCTAGGCCTAGGGGCTGACCACCCCTAGGCCGTCTCCCCAAAAAAGCTAGAGTAGAAATAGCGTTAAAAAGGCACGTGTGCACGTGGCGTTCATCCAATATATAATAAAATCACCTACAAAGCAATGGGCACCGTTAAGAGTGCGGTTCGTCGTCATTGTTTGCGGTGGTTAAAATCCCTGCAGCTTCGTTCTACCAATTGTGGTGAAGCTTGACGGTATCCCCGAACCCATATTCATCGCAATAGGATCCCGTATCGCCCCATCTACCATCCGAGTGATAGCCATAATTGTGCACTGACATCGGCACCAATCTTTTTTAATGAATACGAGTGGTGATGACCAGAATCTTCACCAGGATGGGATGACGCACTAAAGCCCTGACAATTTTCGGGTGTGGCAAATACACCGGCTTGCGTATCGGCAGCGGTAGCGTTGGCCCTCCAACCAAAATTGCAGCCGCTACCACTAGCTTGAGCAACTTCTCACCATCGGCCAGCTAAATTTGACCGCAGATCGTTGTTAAAACGCCGGCCAAAGCCAAAAATCTAATAACTGAGCTTCTTATGATATCGCCCGTGTCAAACGTTTCATTCCCCGCCACTCCGGTTAACGTCCTCAGAGGCACCTCCTCAGAGCCACCTCTTCAGCGCCTGGAACGTTCCCCCAAGGGTCTCGGGTGTCGCGACGCTCTTTTTGGACGTGACGTTTTGCGTTAGCATACCTGCGAAACGCCATACTGCAGTGGGCCCGTGCCAGATGGCTGTGGTCAGTTTATAGATCTACCCGGCTGCAATCGGTCTTCATTTCAACACTCGGAATTTATTTTGGGACATTTATTAAAGATGAGTAGCCTGGCGCTGCGGCCGTTGATACTGCTCGATTTTAGCCTGATAACGACGGCAAACTAACCGAACGCTCAAAACGACAACCGTTTACATCGGTCATTAGAATAGATGAAAGCGCGAAGGAATAAGTTTGTTACCATTATGATTGTGGCTACGCTATATAGAACGATTGCCTTTTGTGGCTGAAGTATCATAGGCAACTCCGTATGGGGTGGCCTACTTATCTGAGAATTTGTTTATCGGAGGAAGGTAGATCTCTGGCGCGTTGTTCAGCTAGATAATGAAAATGTTGACGATTAACATCGATAACTTCAAACAATATTACGTGTTACGGAAGATAGAAAAAAAATGCAGCTTAGCGTGCTGTGTCCTTCACTGCGAGACAAATCTGTATTTAAACGGGTGTGTGTACTTCAAAAGCCAAATGACGTCTTCTGTGCATGAAATTATAGAACAATTTCTTGGCTTCCGTATAGCTGAGTGCATGGAAAATTTATAGTACTAAGTGGTTACTTCAGGTCTAAGTTGGGCACTGAAGCTAGGAGACGTTGTCTTTCTGTCTTGGGAAGATCTATTACAGTAATTAAATTTAACAGTTTGTTGACTTTATCTGACAGGCTAGATAACTGCACGACTGACTTGACTACAAAGATTTGCGATTATATCTACTGCGTCGATGGCATAGAATTAAGCAGGACGAGGTAAGCTAATTGGAGTATTCAGCCGGTTTATACGTAAAGCGAGTACTTATATATTTTTAGGGTTAGCCATCAGCCACTATTTAACGTCCACGGTAACACTCTTTGCATTACTTCATAGGACAGACCTAATAATATAAATGTACAATGGCGGGGACGCGCACACAAATCCACCAAGCCACCGAACTCGACGTGTCTGATGACCTCTGCGACGCGAACGTTGCTCTAAATAATACACTGTCTTCTATACAGACAATACTCGTCGTTTCTCCTCCAAGTCACCTCTCAATCACAGCCCACGTAATAACAGACAAAGTAAATGCATGCTATGGCTCTGACAAGAGTAACATCTTCGCATGTATGAATCCCTATCAATACAGATTTGTTCTATTAGAACAGTTTTGTCATCGCAACTACTTGTATTATTATTGAAGTCATTCATCTTCTGGATGCAATTTCCACTGTTATTATAGCTAGTTTACAGCGTTTTTGTATTATTGCATGTCATTACATATGCATGTCCACTTATACATACATCCGTTTTTTGCTTTATGAGCAGTATCTTAGTGTGAGAGTAGTTGTTCAGCGAAAACGTTATTACGTTCATTAGTTACAACGCACATCGAGATAGAGCTTAGCAGCAGAGTACGCGGATGCATTAAACTCCATTACTGTTTTAGATAGTATATATGCAACAAATGTAAAACGCCACCATAAACCCTAGCAGGTTTCTCACATCGCATACTTCATGCACTAAGGCGGTGCTTAGTATGGCTGACGTAGAGCCAAATATCAGACTATAATCTCAAAGCACATTCATTTACAGACGTTTGCTATTTCCGTATGAATAAATTGGCACAAAACATGCGAGCGGATCAAGTACAGTTAGAATATCAATGGTGGAAGTGTAGCGTAAAGGAAACTGGAGTATGGGATAGTTATTGATGGAATAAGAACAAAATTTTTTGGAAAGCTTGACTCTTTTACAGGTAGCATATAACGAGAAGTGAGCTAGAATACCTCGCAAGTGAGCTAAGAATCTTCGCAACTATATGCTGCCTGGATTAGATGCGACCAGTATTTTTGGATCTCCAATCCGCTACACTCAGAATCGCGTTCCCAACGTGAGCTTTCGAAACATAAATCGACCGTCCAGACCAAGAAAGTTCCTAAAGCAGCGTCTTTTGAGTGATTCGGACCCTCCGTGTGGCACACTGGTGTGTGACAGTTTGAAAAGGAACTGCCGTAACTGAGCATAGCCTCCAACGAGTACGGTAAGGACTTAATAGACATAGAGACACCAGATTTCCGTATACGCAACCCACATATAAATTTCACTTTGCTCTTCACTCTAAGGACAACTGCGGAAGAAACAGTCAGCAGCACGGCACTGCTGCAACTGGAATTCAAGTGATGAAAGAAAACACTTGAGATGCTTTAACATGAGGTCCGCTTGCTTTGTTTTCATGGTATTAAGCCTAAGTTGAAGATATCCGAAAGAGGGAGCCATTGTTTAAGATATTTTATTAGAACAATGTCTTCTTTTCGAGATTCCTAGGACAGTTAGAACAAAACTGAAGCGCTGTCGGCAAAAAACTCATAGGTTGACATACGACTCATATCTGAAAAGAGCTTTAGAGGTGGTGAGGTAACACAGTGAGCATATCGGATTGTAAATCAACACAGTGAAATGAAAGTTTTAAAAATTTCCGGATCTTATATCTCTGACGGTCTTCGGAAAGCCTTGTCGATGCTAGACGTACTTTAAAACCGAGGCTTGTATTCTCGTTTAAGAGCCATTTCAGTCATTACTTATGTACAGCTGAATCATTAAACGCTTCCACACCAGCGAATTCCACAATTATTCTTAACGCGTCACTGGTCAATTCTCCGATAACTAATAACGTGTTGATATTTCGCTCAGCGAGAGAAGTGCGTTGTCCGATTGTTTCCTGATGGAGGTTAATTTGTTGATGGGTAACCAGGCATATTTTTTATCCTTATAGGGACGAACAGTGATGCTTCACACCGATCTGACCCTTCTTTTAGTCATTTTGGAGAGTTAACATTTCTTTTAACATTTGTCGAGTTAAGTAATGGCGAAGCAGCTGCTGAGTAGATTACACCCATTTATATCCTATCAGTAACTTATTATCCACAATCGTTAGTCAACGAGATGAAATCTCGTAACCGCAAAATCCCGTTGGTACGTACCAATGCTTGCAATATTAGCATTCACGAACAGACACCTAATGTGGCCTGGAATAATTTAATTCCAATGCACCTAAAGTTTAGTGATAGTTATATAATGTTCTACCGAACGTTCGAACTGAACGTACGGGTACCGGCACAGGGACGTGCTTCTCCGAGTGGCTGTGACTGCGCATGGGGACGAGAATCTTCTTCACAGAGTGGGTGTAATGATGAACGGGGACTTTAACCGTTATCGGATAATGCACCGGCACTTCCTTCCTTGAATACCTTCGGATGAGGGACGTGCACCGAATACCGGACCGTTATGGGTACAATGGCCCACCTCGGATCATGGCAACGGCTGCTGCTAATTTCAGCAGTTTGTCACACGCGGACATCTGCATTAGGTGGACGCCGCCAGTACAGCTTGACCTTATCATCCTTAGCCGAATCCTGTCCCTGGATGTGCCTTGTTGAGTGCGACGACCGCAGTTCGCGGGTCCAACGGCCCTGAGTGTGTGTCGCCGTCAAACTACCATTACCCACTGCATGCCTGTTGTTTGTCCTCCAACGCCAGCTACACTCTTGCCAGTTAGCCTCTTATCTCCTCGCTTCATAAGTCATTTCTGTTCGAACAGGGTAATTATCCGCCACATAAAGACAAACATATACTGATAATTGAGAACTCCTTTAACAGCGGTTTTTATTTGGTGCATTTTGATGAATAGTGCTATCAAAACATCGCAGAATACTAAAGCGTGTTGCAATCAAAACATTTGTAGCTTTTACGCATATCATTTAAAATGTCTCTGTATCAAGGTGCAGCCATTGAAACCCATTGCGATATACGATATTTTGCTGTGATGAACTTCAGCTCCATTTAATTAAAACGATCCTTTCATTATACAAGGTAGACGAATAATTTGTCATTTCAACAAATATGCCATGTTAAATACCACTTAGAGCATTAAGATATTATTTTGCAGAACTGGAAAAGTACATAGGTCTTCCTTCACAATATCAATTTTTTTTCTTTACCCGGAGAGCATCTTAGGTACAGCCACTTTATCAATTGAGTTTGCACGTTCTAAAGCAAACGGGTGCACTCCTTTGTTTGTGGTTCCCCCAATGGATAACAGTGCATACTTACGTTAACGTATAGTTATGCAAAATCAAACTCTGGTAGTAAAATTGACTACAGTCAGGACTGACTTGAGTAGCGGCAACACAAGATGAGTGCAATCGAAATCAGCCGAGACTTGGACTCGAGTAACAGTTGCTGTAGTAGATCTAACCCCATACACCTCATACGCAGGATCCAGTTCATTATTTTTTGAAAACCCCATAGTTGTCCCTAAATAAAATTATGCCGTCTGCTAAATGAGACAAGATTCGGCGGCATTCCATTCGTGTACATAGCTATTAATATCTGAACAAACAAAAATGGCTTCTTCACGAATAACTGTATTTATTTCTCATAGAACTGAATCCCTTTTAGTGTTAGTATACTTTGTAGGCCAACAGCTCAGGTGAAGTTAGTTATTTGTGCCAGGTCTAAAGTGGTCGAACTAATTCTGTGAGATAAGATGGCTTTATGTAATAATGCGCTATGTGTAATAATGATAAAAACATTGTGTCAGCGTACACAGAGTATTTACTTTTTTAATAAGAAGAAAACAGTCCGATTGAGCCTAAGGACACATTGAATAGGGCGTGTGTTGACATTAAGTAAGTCTACTGAGCAAGACGACACGACAGTAGAAACATCATCGTGCAACATAAATACAATTCACTTAATAATAACAAAAATGCGGCCATTCCAAACGGCGTGGCAGTATATTGTTTACGTACACATACACGTACCAACAAAAACCATTCGTACATTTTCATGTTGTGCATGGTCATACGTTCACTGGAATATATATAACGTTTGAACACTACATATACAAAAAATTCGGTGCATGAGAAATATCTTAGCGGACTTCATCAAGACTTGACTAGGACACACACACATATATATATATATATATACACATTTGCATCGGACTCTTTACCGTCACTGTCATTTTGTCTCATTTCTATTTTTCAAAAAAAGGAAATACGAGAAGGGAGCAAAATGGAGCGGGAAACTACCATCCATGACCAATATGATTAATTTCGTGATCACTGTCATAGCCTCCATAACCACCACCGAATCCACCATGTCCGCCACGTCCTTCGTCACCGAGTGCAATATGGCTGCCATGACCTCCATCGCTATGCCATTCACCGCCATATCCTCCGCTGTTAATGACCTGTCTGCCTTGACCTCCATGATCTTCATAATACGATTTGTGACCACCATATCCATGCCCATGACCAATTGCAATGTGGCTGTAGCTGCCGTATCCGTTTCCGCGACCATCAGAAATCTCACTATAACGATGGCCACCATATCCATGACCACTGTGTCCATGGCCTATTTCAGCGTGACCGTGACCATGACCTCCGTCGTTCACCGCAGCTCCACCATGTTGTTCATGTCCATGATCGTGGTGATGATGCTGGACGTGATGACTCTGAGTGTGATGATAAACGGGCACATGGACGGCCTTCACCGAGTGTGAATGCGAGTGACTGTGTGAGTGTACAGGAACTGGCACAGGCACGTGCTTTTCGGAGTGGCTATGACTGTGCACGGGGACAGGAATCTTCTTCACAGAATGGGTGTGATGATGGACGGGGACTTTAACTGGTACCGGATGATGTACCGGCACTTTGAGCACCTTCGGATGAGGTACGTGCACCGGATACCGGACCGGAATGGGAATTATTGGCCCACCCCGGATGATCGCTGCGGCAGCTGCAAGCTTGAGCAGCTTGTACCCAGCGGACATCTGCACGTAGGTGGACGCCGCCACTATGGCTACCAATAACAACTTAATGCCGATTGGTCTCGTCATCCTCAGTCGGGTTTCAACTTTGTTCAGGGCGTACGACTATCACGATTCTCGTCTTCAAGTTGAACGCGTTTTCACCGTCAAACTACCATTACTCACCCCATGGTTCTTATTTTTCGCCCAACGCCGGCTATATAGTCCGCTCCCGTCAGTTGGCTTGCCACCTCCTCCCTTCAAAAATTGTTTCTGGATACAGGTATGGACAGGATGGTTATCAGTCCACAAAAAGATAAAAATATATTGATAATTAAAAACACGTTGCAATGCATTCTTCATTCAGACTACGAACGGGTTTTATAGAGAAACATTTTTTTAGTACAATGCGCTTACATGTGTTAAACTGCGACCGTTGAAACCCAATGCAGTATGCTATATTTTGCTGCAACGGGCTTCAGTTCCTTTCATTCGAAGCCGCCCTCTCCCCTCACGAGATATACTAATTATTATCATTCGAATGAATCTACCCCATTTAATACCGCCTAAGGCATGGAGTTATTACTGTGCGTAATAGACCTTTTTGGAGACTCTCTGCGCTGTGAACTCGAAATTGCTCTTGCCTTACTTCAAGCATGTACTAACTACCTTTAAGTATGTACTGTCAGCATGACCGGCACATAGTGGATGAACACAACGTAATCTATCCGCTGAAAAATTGCAGTAAGCCTCAGAACGAAAAATGTTCACAAAAAACGTGAGGTAGACCCTTTATCGTGACATACGTGTCATGAAGCCGCTGGAGCAGCACATAATGACTACGAACCAATGGTAGAAACAGCCAGATTAAAGATTAAAAATGAAGTATATATATATATATATATATATATATATATAT
>MNPL01004914.1:0-10879 GCA_002081605.1 Tropilaelaps mercedesae
ATATATATATATATATATATATATATATATATATGTTTCTAGGCCTGCCAACGGTGATAAACTCAATTCACTCTGCCAGCCGTTTAGTATATGCAGGTGCTCCCTATGCGAAGTTCGTGCCGTTTCAGCAGCGAAGGCCACGAAAACGTTTTCATTGAGGCAGATTTTATGCTGTAATTTCCTGTCACGTCCCGCCCAGATACGATCGAAGCACGTGGACCACTAATAATGGCCACGTACATCGACACGAACGAAGCATAGGAGCTCATATGTCGCAGATGTGGCAACATATGCAACAGGCTGCATGTGTTTGTATTCGACGTGTGGAACTGACTGCTATGGCGCGGCCTTGACGAGTTGATTTGATTGGCCTTCGTCTCCGTTGCCAAATTATGATAATATAATTTGCTCTACTTACCATGACAGTCTGCGGTATATCTAGGGTCTTCCTTTAATGGAGGGATGAATTTTTCTCAAAATGCCAAATAAGGCGAAGACATATTTAGTGAAATATATGTTTTCAATGGAAAATAGTTACTACTAGATTCACTAACGAAGTTCCGTTGAGCAGGTTTGAATGCTACAGCTGTACCATCGAATGTGATCCCAGCAACGTTTTGACAGGCCATTGCCCCTAAGGACCCCACCATCTCCTGGATTCGCCTCTGATTACAGCTTTTTTCGAAGCTTAATTCACCATTGCTGTATACATGCATCAAGTAATCAGCGAATGCTACCTGTGCAATAATCACGTCTAAGACAGGTCAAGTGGAAAGGAGCCTAGGTCCAGAAGGCCACGTCCTCCTATTTTACTAGCGCTTGTTTCTTACCTGGCTGCGTCATATCCTAGCTCAACTAGATTGACATCAATGGCTAAAGAGCCATATGCAACGGGGTTCTAGTCTTCGCTGAATACCCACGTTTTCAGCTTCGTTGACTCAGATTACGTCTTCTGAAAAGCAAAAGTAAACGATGAATTACATACAATGGTTAGGCTACCTTTCAAGCTACAAATATCGTCTGCGCAAGTAACAATGCTTAGCCGTGATAGCAGACATATCAGACGAAACATCCTGCTGTAAAACTCTGCCTTTCTCCTCCATCGGCAAACACAGCCACGTATGCTATGAATATATACACATGTTGCTCTATTTCGACGCATAGAGAAAAAAAAGCGCTGGTTATGTATTTCCTCTATGGAAACAGGCGTAGGTAAGATTTTTAAATAAGGTTCTTAGGCCAAAGAAATGCGATCTCTACAAAGCTCACTAGCCTCCGTTCATGCATCCTTGTTAGTCCGTGTGGCTAGCTTGCATATTCGTATGAAAGTATATCAGCGCAGGTTGGTTTGGAAAAATGCTCTATAAATGTCTCTTATTTTGACCATGCTATCCATACGAAAGGATAACTACATGTCCCCGCGACCTTGCCAGAAACCTGATTAGACGTTGCCGGGTAGTTCATTTTTAGAACATTCGGGGGAGAGATTCTTACTACGCATCGAAGTTTGTTCAGCCGTATACTAGCGGAATACTTTTATGTCGATAGCCCCTCGGTAAAGAGGATTAACACGCTTTACTTGTTTGTACAGGGTGATCCGAAAGTGTCTATGTATTTTCAAACATCCACAAAATCACTTGTGGTGGAGATTTTACTAGCACCCACGAGCATAGCTATTAATATTTGTATATTTAGGTCAACTTGTAAATCATATAAAAATAAGTTTGAATGGATAACCCGGGTCGGCTTTGAAACACTGCCAACGATTTCGCATTTTTATGCAAAAACACGTTTTTTGGGGTCGTTCAACTACTTTAACATATAGAAAAATCTTAAAACTAAGAAAATAAGAATGATCCTTCTAGCTGTCCCGTAAAAAATATTAATAAATAGACTTGTCGCAATTGACTTGTCGTGACCTGTTTTAAAACGTGATTAGACGTTAAATTATTTCGAATCTACCGTAATGTAGATTTCTATTGTGTAGAAGTATAAGTGTATTGTGATATCGTCTTGCACCACTGATGTAACATTAGGCCATTTATATGGCGCAGAGTTCCTACTCAGGAAACTTGCTTAGGCACCTAGATTATCTTGCACCTAGATCGCCCCCAGAAAACGTAGTATGTGTGATCCACAATTCAATTGCACATAGTTGTTCAAACATGGTAATGAGTGCTTAGTCCAATAGGCATAAAAGATGATAATAAACCTTAATGATATGAGAACGGCTACATCAAATCGTCGCTATAAAAAAAAAGAAATTCATTGAAGGACGGTGACGGTAAAAGCAAGTAGTAGTATTTGAATGGGCTGTGCTGGGCTGAAATATAGTCGGAGCGCGTTGAAACACTGATTACTACTACTGGTGCGTTAAAGAAGCGACAGTTATAAGATCGAAAACCTCACGTAGGCACTTATGTTGCAATATGACCTTTTCACCCCTCCCATTGTGGGTGCATTCGTATGGAAGTGCAGACTAGCAGATCTGTAGCCTGGGCTGCATGCCAACGCCCTTACTCGGGTGAAGTAACGGGGGGGTTTAGTCAAACAGTTGGGATGAGACAGCCCTCTGGCCCCCGTTGCACTAATCGTCTAGGGGTGGTTGTACCCCTTGCGAGCGTGTCGTTTCAATACATTCGTCCTCATAGAGCTCTCTAATCGTTAGAGCTCGAAGACCCTTGACGAAGGCCTTGCGTGCCTACAAGGCGACGATCAGACTGCGCACAAATGAACGGCATGAAAATTTTTCTTGTACCGGCTTGTGCAGTGCACAGAAACGGAAAACGACGTTAGTGACAAACTTTTCCGACAATGAGTAAGAACGTACTCAAGGACTCTGCATAATAAGGCATGAGGTATGAGCCAACAGTGGACTCGGACACCTGAGATGATCACATCACAGTTTTGTGATGTTCAGAAAAAGAAAAATGTAGGCAGGTGCCTTGCTCAAAGCGATGAATGCGTGCGAGACAACAAACAAGCCGAATGTGTACATGAGAGTGTGTCCTTCGGAAATACTACGATCGACGGAAAGATATAAGACCTCTCGGCTGTAAATATACAAATATATATATATATATATATATATATGTTCCGTGTACTTTACTTATATGCCTTTGTACTCTCAGTTGATTTAAATTTTAAATTGCGTGTAATTATGTATTACTTCCAATATGTCGGACTTGCGTCGACGTACAAGCCCTAACTGCATGCCTAACGACGTAACAGCTCCTTCAAGGCGGCTCTAAGAGGTGGTGAAGCATAATGCAGCGTCCACGGAAGCCTAGCTACCGATATCGCAATATAAGTGGAGTCAGGCGATGATTAACAGGTCAGCTACAATCAGCGACACCTGTCACATAATCTAATTTACCCAACCTTTCTCCCAGAGAACGTCTGTTACCCAGATACAATCACATCGTACAGCTGTATAGAAAGGACCCCGTCTGCGAGGGGGCGAACTGCTAGTCACCCCGGGGGAACGCATTAGGTCGGGAGTATTTACGAAGACGGTCTGCCCTTACCCCGCCGATCAATTTAATCGAAGTTATTCTGCTCAAGGGGCGTCTCACCAACGGAAATAGACCTACTGAAGTCGCGCCTGGCTCTCGGCAGATCTCGTGTCAACCCTATTGTGCTTCGCTGCCTTGGCGAAAGTCCTGCTCGGTCGACCGTAAAAAACCAGTACCCGCAATCCCGCGACTTTCCGATCAACGCGACCAGCAGAGCGAACGTCTACGTATTTCGTGTTCGAACAAAGAGTTGTAACCCGAGTGGTCAGTCCTGGCCAGTGCTTGAACGGAGGTTGTCTATTATTGCCATTCAAATATGTTGAAAAATTCCTGATTCAAATGAGCTAGAATAGCAGTCAAACAATAGTAGCTATCTGAAACTATGTCTAAAATTAATTTATGTTATAGTTTCCGCTGAAAGAGACCTTATAAAGCGGTGAGGTACGAATATATACGGTGAAAACCGTTTGAAGCAGACGCCGTTGAGATCAGCCAAGCCAACATGACCAGGTATCTGCCAAAACACGTTACCTGACAATTTCGGTTGAGTAAACAATTCTAATCTAAGAGTGATGCAACCACAAATGGACATAAGTATCGGAAATGGCGCGCTTCATATGTAGGCGCCAAATAATTGTTCTCTTCAATAATGACAATTTTGTCCCGTTGAAGCTATGAAAGATTGTGATTTGACGGCAGATAGTGAACTCGAACTCTGGACTCAAAAACTCAGATTCGAGTTAAAACTAGCGGAACATTTAGATATTGACCTAAAATTATATTTGGCCTTGGTGTTCAACATAGCTTTTGACCTAGCATAGATAAGATCTATGCTATCCATTTTATCCTGATCTTGTTATATTTATCTCTGTCGATATCTACGATTCGTTGACCTACAAAAATCCAAGAGCATAGGCAAATTCATAATATATTTTATCGACTGTCACCGAAAACTGGGCGCCCAATCGACCTGAACTGCCTAACCAGTTCCACGGAAAGCTTAAAAGCGCGCTTTATGGAGACAAAATCGAAGCGCAGGAAATGGTCCTGTCCGTCTTTTCTTTCTATTGGGTGGCAAGAGCCGGCTTGTAGCGTGAAATTCTAAGTTCGTTCGACATCGGAAATTCAAAGTAAGAGAGAGCCATTATATTGTTTCTACGGTTCATTGGCTCTGTTAGGTTCACTCTAGGAGAGTCGGTCCAGGATTGCGTGTATGACGAGCACACTGAACGTGCAATGGCCGTTCTCCCACTGGTCAGAGCAAATAGGGTGTAAATTTTCAACGCATAAATATGACATCATTCTTGCGGGAAGTAAAAATAAAAGTTGTAATTATAGATTAGAAACTGACTCATTAACGAAAATGAGGTTAGTTAACTTAGGCGTCGGATAAGAAATAACATTAAAGGTACAATACAGCAATGGAAATCTTTCTGACTTCCGCCCTTCCATACCACGACGAGTTCATGACAACGGATCAAAAATCGTTCCGTACACGGTTTTCGGGCGCAACGCCAATTTGTCTGTTGTTTCAAATCCAGTTAAAAATTCCACGCATCGTCCAAGATCGGAAAGATTCCTAACAGGAGTGTGTTTCACCCTAAATTGAAATGCAATCTCAAAACTGAAAATAGTTCGGTTTTCCCTCAATAAAGCAATTGGTTAGGAATATGAACCTATGTGCAAACATGGCGTGCCCTTGTTTATCTATGCATACACCATAGAGGACCCTGTCAGGCCGAGCGAAATTTATCACTTTGATAAAACGGAAAAATTCTTTCAGTTATTGAAGTCCCGGATAAGCTGAATGGGCAGTCGATTGAATTGATTGCCGCTTACGATATAATGCTATATGCTAATATATAACTCTTCAATAGAATTTTACGAAGAGAGACGGTTTCTGAGTGTCTATTTAGTCTTATACATGCAATATAACTGGTCTTGTAGTTAGATCGAAGCCCGTGTTTGTGTGCCGCGTAACCGAAAATTAAATTGATTAATCTAGTCTAACAGTAATAGTAATTAATTATAAGTAAATGGAAATTGCGCGCTGGACAAAAGAACGTAAATAATATATGGAGTGATAAATGACTGTAATAACCTCACGCTCGAGATGAATGTAATGATTTTTTTTATAGTCGCTAATAAAGGGCTAGCCCTATCAAAACGCTCCCTATCTCTCATTATAACTAGGCATGCTCAATCGCCTTTGCCGATGGTGGGCTCAACTGGTGAGTTGCAAATTTATCCCTCTTGGGACATCGAGTAAGCATATCTCAATACACTGGATAAACTTTCCTGGCGCAATTCTACCTATTGGACCTTGTGTAGAAGATTAGATGAAATAGCGGTGAAATAATGTATTATAATGCAACCCTTTCCAGCGTCTGAACATTCTGTTGTGAGCAACAGCTGCCAATGTCATTAAGTCGAGGATGAAATATTCACGCCCAGCCGCTAGACTGATGAAATTTCTAACAGACGCGCCAAGTCGAAAGCACAGTCATTGTACCAGAATAAATATTTGGCGTAATAGTAATAGTAATGTGTTTCGATATTGCACCTTGGCGTTATCCTACAGATCATGTATCGTCCTCGTGCCCATTGCTATGGCTTAGGAAAGGCAATGTTTTTTTTGTGGACTTGAGAGACACTTGATCAAATATCTCACAGGAATAGGACTAACATGGAAAGAAAATTAGTTTATATCTCTATTGCGATCAAACATTTCGACGAGCTGCTCTTTGCAGTATCCTTAGAAATGCTGTGTACGAATACCGAAGCGCCTTCAAGGTTTATTTTTAAATTCGAGGTAGTACAACTTTTTTTTGGTCGTCTCACGTTTAAACGGCGTTTGCCACCGTATCCGCCAGTGCAAATAATCTGTCTATAACACATTGTCACCCTAATCTAATCGGCATGCGGCGTCCTTCATTTCGTTAGTTACTCGTTATGTCGCTTGCCTTCATGACGCAGTGGTGACGCCGATGAGACGGCACGTCAGACCACGAGACAAAAGAGAAGACTTCATACTTAGCGATACGTTCATAATCCTACAAAAACATGTATAGAACGATTCACAAATTTTTATCCATTGCCGATTTTTCACGAATACACTTATCGTCGAGGCTTTTTCGCTTGAAATCTAACCGTCTCTTTTTTGAGTTGATTAAAAATATCGACAGTGTTTAGCGAGTTACTATAGGCGCCATCGTTAAGTGGTATTCTACTTAGCGATCGCTAAGGAATGTCTGTATGAAACAAGGCGGCCTCACGGGAAAAAATTCCCGATCCGGAATCTCGCGTAAATGAGGTATTCGCTGATTTGCAAAACCTTATGATTTATGCCAGTTGCCCTACATTCCTGTTAGATTTTTCTGAAAGGCAAAATGCAGACTAACACACTGCTATTATTAGTGCACCAGAAAACAATAAGAAGTAATGTAGTGAAAGTTTACCTGACATGATACAAAAAAGTAGTCGTGAAAGTACGAGTATTCTCAAACGATTCTGACTATAGGTAATTATATGGCAAGTAAAAATGTTTTTTCTTCAGTTGTGCAGTAATAAAAAGACGAATTAGATACCTCGAGAACAAATTTTATTTTAAACTTGACATTAACTTGTAGGTCTTTCATGTTATGAATAAGTTTAACTACTCGGAAGGATTGAAATTTCAATTAGAAATACACAGTTTGCCTTCTTATGTTACGATATTCAAATGCACCGTGACGAGTCTTTTGTTGGCATGGAAAGGTACGCAAACATTTATTAATTATTACGACCCGAAAGGAGACAGACCGTTAGTTTTTACTGTCATAACAAGGGATTGCATTATGCATTACTCCAACCTTGTTCGTTTGCCTATAAGAACTATTTATTTTGTCGTTAAAGTGTTTCAACGGCATCAAACCACGGTTTATTTCCCACCTTAGTGCGCGAGTACGGGTTCGTTTCTTACGGCTTTCAAGAACCCCTGAAGGTGCGTCCTTACGATGCGCCTATTTTTGTTATGTTAAATAATTATGCTCTAGGGAGTAGAGAACCATGAAGCATTGTTACTGCTGTACCTCACTTTGGAAAATACGGGAGAAGAACGTCGTCGATAATTGAAACCGTAAAACGCAACACGCTGTTGAAGTCTAGCTCTAGCTTACAACTAGGCTCGTATTATGAGAATACCAGTTCCAAAGGAGCTAACAGTGTACACACTTACTCAAGTTTTTGAAATGTATTTCATGCCAGTTTTGACGTTCGGAGTTCATAGGTAGATACATTACCTGAAAAATAAAGCACTCGCTGGTAAGCTCCAGAATAGGTATTAAAAGACGATAGCTTTCAAGTAGTGGGAACTTTACGTTATCGGGTGTCAAGATTAGTTTATGTGCAGTGGTTAAGTGAAAATTCATCCCACAAAGAATCAGCTGCTGTGCCTCCTACGGTTATCCTGTGGGATAAAAGCTCTCAGATAGCTTTACAAAAGAGGCCTTACACTGACAAACGCTTTCCGTTTTTTTAATCTTCATTGTTATGTTGCGCTCTACACTTAACTAGCTAGTGGCCTGGATATTTCAACAAACATCTAACGAAACTACTTCCGAAGTGAGCATATTTGTCAAGATTTGTTTCTCTTATCCGGATTGTGTCTGCCGTGGGTATAGATTCACTGTACTATTGGGGCTTCGAAGCGCACATCTGTTCTCTTCACTATTTTCAATTTATACAATCGTTGGATTGTATGTCGTACACACGTAATATATTTATGATGAAAGGATTCATTTAAACAAAGAATGTTCAATATATTTTAGAAACTAGCCTATTGAAAGACAAGACTACCTACACAGATCTGCCTAGTGTCTTTGCTCTGACTTTGTCAGAACATTTTGTTCACCCCGGGTAAAGGGTTCCGCTCTCTTGTTTGGATGATTCAGTCCTATTTATAAGTTTTAGTCGTTCGGCTTATTTTGACTGGGTTATGTCTGAAACATAGCACCATTGGCGTTTCGCCAGTTAAGAGGCTATACAAGGCGCACGTCGATGTTTAAATTGAATTGATAACTGCTTTTAGCTAAATTTGGAAGTGGTCTGAGTAATGCGGTTCTTTGCCAAGGCAAATTGTCAAATCGCATTAACGGGTTAGCGTTTGCCCTTGGCATGTCAATGCAACGTCTCTTTATTTACCTTCAACGTCGGCTTGCAATGCCTTTTGCGCGTTAATGTGACCCCTTAAGCGTTAGCAACATTTTAATTCGGTGTGCAATAGGTCTACAGGGCCTAGACATCTGCGTAAACAGTCCACGATCGTCTCGGAATTACGAAAACTTGCTAGTATGCAAATACTGGTTGTCATTTTGCCAAAGTTTTCAGCAAAATAATTTCCGTGGTTACGCGCTCTTACACCCGAGGGTGCAGGCTGTGTCTCCATAAAAAAATTCTTATCGCTTACGGTCTGCTCAAATGGTCATTAACGCCGGAATGATATCAGCACACGTTGAAATTGAAAAGGATATACATTACATGACTCAGAATATTTCACTATGAGATAGTCACAGATATTGTGACGTGTCTATTGCGGAGTCGAAGTTACACTTAGTAAACAGCTGAGAATTCTTAAGGAACGCGGGGTGTTGCAATCCAAGCAACGGAACTTTTAAGGCAAAATATCCCCAGGTATTTTTTCTAGAAACATCAAACGGTGCAATATTTACACGGATTGTATCCATGTTTAGAATTCTACAAAATGGTTCTTGACAGGGGGATGCCTGCTTAGCCATTCAGCGATGCACATGACTCAGAAGGCGTCGGCACACAGAAACATCACCTTAAAACGCAACAGCTCGATTATCGTATAGGCGTTTCTTTAAGGCTAAAACATATTTAGGGGATTAGCCGACACGGCTGTAACAGGTTTTTAACATAATTTTCCCAAGTACACTTAGGTCGTGGAATTGCACTACGGTGCCTTCCATTAAGATAGTCTAAAAGAACAACCCGAAGATCATCGATGGGCTTTCTTAACTCTATAGTACTGGTTTTCTATTCTTGAAGAGTTACCACCCCGTTGGGTAATTTACTAGTGAAGCAAGTCTGATAACTGGGAATACCTGCTCTATCATAGACTTTCCGGGAGTCAGATTTACCAACGAAATTTTATCAAACATAAGCACGTGTTAGAGATGTCTGATATTAACGGAAAGATCGCTGGTCTGCCAGCACAGTAATCCGAAGCTCGATACTTCATGGGCACACTCTCACAGGGACTTTTGACTCTTGCCGAGGTTTTGCATCGTCCATATTCGTGCAACCATCTCTACACACGTAGCACCGGTAATTCACCCGTGAGTAGCGAGAATTGTTCTCTGGATTGATCTCATAGACTGTTTTTTCCAACTTTTTTAACGCTTTGTTGGGGGAAACTCAAAAACCGAGTATAATGGAAATCAGCTGCTACAACTGTAGCGCTGGAAAACGAATGAGTCATTTAAATACATCGGTTTAAATATAGGCTTTCACCGCCCAGTAGCGGCGCACATCTCGATTTGGCAGAGTAGAGCAGAAATATTTCTTCAGATGTATTTATATGCTAGGTTTATAGCCTGAATACAGATCTCACAAGCTTTTCGTTTTCATTTGTTTTCAGGTAAGTTGTGCACAGCATAAAGCCGCGTGCAGCAGTGTCTGAAACAGACTACACCGCCATATTTATTGTGTGGAGATTCGATGTATGAAATCAATAAGTACATCAGCTAACATCGTCTAAATATGTTTATGTGTACAACCGAGTCAACACAAATTACTTGTCCTCGTATGTTGTATGTTGTAACGAAACTTGCGAGAACCATACACATTGTCGATATGATCAAACTTATGTACAAACTCCGAAAGTGATATTCTTCCAAAAACATTGACGCATATTTCTTTTTTATGTCGGACGCATGCACTACATTTATCTGTGTATTTTATGGCAGACAGGTTTATCTATCGTAGTTTGTATCATTTGGTTTGTGATATCAGAAGAGGAAAATAGTAGGTTCTAGAGATAATTGATTCGTGGATATCCAATAGTTGTTTTATATCCTGCCTAAACGTCAATAATCTAGTTCAAAATATGCAGGTATGAAGAAGGTCTAGAAGAGCTAGACACGTAGAGTTCATTGTGGATATGTGCAAAACTGATTTAGATACAATGTGGTATGTAAAGTCTATCGGAGCAATGCGTGAAGTTCCGGGCTCGAACTGCCGGGGGGTAATGAGTTTGGGTGAGACTTACTTGAACGTTATCGTACCCGTTGGATCATAAACAAGAGGCAGGTAATGAAGATGATTGGATGTATATATATATATATATATATATATATATATAT
>MNPL01004915.1:5211-33936 GCA_002081605.1 Tropilaelaps mercedesae
TAAACATAAACATCATGTAAGACCTACATAGTGTGTCCGGTCGAAGGCGTGTGGCATTCGTTAAATATGAATGACGAGGGACACTGCATGAACGTTAGGGCAGACAGGCTACTAATATAGGGATGAAGATGACGATTACTAAGGAGGCATATGTTTGCGCACAGCGAAGCTAGTTTTAAGAACAGAAAGTCAAAACAGGAGGTTTCACATGATATCATAGGCACTCCTTTTTTTAATGCTACGTCAGACGTTTAACACAGGCCGTACATGTTCGCTTAAAAAATTACCTTAGAAAAGGTATATGTGTGATTATCATTATCGCTGTAACGAGAAATAGTGGTAATCGTGTATGTATATGATATTACTTCATTTTACTCAGACGTGACTAATGGACGAGCGTTTGCTCTCTGAGATAATTCGTTACGCATGGTGTAATTGAAAAAGATAATCGCTTGCTATTTGGGTTCGGTTTGAGTGCAGCTCCGTAAATTGCAGCCGTATTCGTACTCGATGCCTTATACTTGTGAAATTATGGTTTATGGAAGCCAAGTTATGACTATATCATCGAACCTACGGCCGTTGACAATCAGGTGATGATGATCGCGATGGTGAGTATCATAATCTAAATGCGATACGATTATTAAGAGGGGGCAACTAGTAGACGACTACATCATTCTTTTTAAATTTGTTCAATTGCGGGACGATGTCTAACTAAAAGGGATTAAATATAGCAATGATTTGACACACCCGTAAAGTCGGCGATCACACCACAAGAAAGCAATATGAAACAATTGCTTCGATGTCAATTTATTTTGATTCGTGATGTTATTGTGTCTATACAGGCGACCTCGTCATGTCGCGGTTTTAGCAGATGTTCCAACACCGCTGCGACGGCGACTGTTTGTGGTGAAAATGTAGAATATAGACTACGCAAGGACTAAATGCAAGTCTAGGTTAGCAAATCGGCGGTCAACATCACCGTTACGAGCTCGGTTAGCCGAACAAATTACTCTGCATCGGTCTTAGCGCCGCCAGCTGCCGCTCACGCGTTTGTAGCATTAGAACTAGCACCGCCATCAAGAGCGCCAACGACAGGGACCATTGCCTAAAAACTGCTTGTTGGTCATCGCCTACAAAGTGCTGCAAAGTCGCGGATTGCTATTGCCTGAACGGGCGGAGAATACGTGAATGGCAACATTTGACCGGCGTAGATGACAATAGCCGTAGCACAGACACCAGGACGCTGTGCGACAACGGTAGTGGCAACCACAGCAAACAACACACATACAACAACACCAGTTCACCATTCGAAGGCTTGCGATTCACACTGGCTCCCTAGATACCAATCGTATATGATGAAATGCAACTGCATAAACGCATATATAACAACACAAAAACAGTTCCCAGTACTTAGGCTTTTCGGCTATACAGGTCTACGCGTTCCTGAGCGCTAGCATGTGTGTTTGTTCGTGAGTACGTATGTCTGTGTGTGCCTGCGTGTGTATGGTGGAGCGGCGGTGCGCGAAACCAAAATTTAGCCTAGCAACAACGACCTTAACAGTAGCAGTAGCGACATAAATTGTAGTAGCTGCCGTCAAAAGCAGAAACCAAAACTGGGAGAGCAAGCGGATGTTTTGACGCGTACAAGCGAACCTAAAAGAGCGAGCATTCGAAAACGTTCGATAGCTCTGCGTTTGTCATTGTGAGACATCGACACGCAAAGGTCACCCATCGGCTTCGACATCGACATTATCAAAGGCAAGAATGTTATTATGCCCCGCAGTAGCTCACGCAGTTACGCGTGTTGACTGTTCGAATGTTGTCTTTTATGCAACCATTTAGCGTGGTACGTGTCTAAACAGGCGTTGTGAGTGTGTCAAACTTTAACCAACTAGAGCGACTGAGAAACTAGATAAAATTTATGGATATTATTATTATTTATCACTCCCATATGCTCACGCCAAGTGAAAGGTTTTTGAAAAGTATCTCATATTTAAGTGTGACTGCGTTTGCACTGAAGATTAAGGAATGGCTAAAAAATTAATCGTCGGGGATCGCTGTACGAAAATCAAATACTCAGCGCTTCAGCCTCAAACCGTCACCGAATACTTCAATGTGTCTAGGCGGCACAAACAATTGCAGCTTGCTCAAATGAGCTTCTGCTTATATCTTCGTGAGCCTTTTACAGTGAGAGGGAATTTAAGTGAGGTTCATAAATAGAATGATGCCTTGTTGTCGACTTCTGTAATTCTTAATTGTAGGAGTCACTAACCTACTGATCACTACGACCCCTTTAGAGCACACTCCTTTCTGTAAGCCTACCCGTACATTCTCTCCTAAGAAACATTATCAGACAAAGTCACAATTAACGATTCAAGGTTTTTCGCGTTCGTTCTTACGAACTTCGAGCTCGCAGACGGATTAATTAACTGCAACTAACTAGCCAAAAAATGATTACATACAAACATGATCTCATTGTTTACCCTAAAGTGTTTCATCGAACGGCTGCCTAATCTATTCTTGGCCCACTTAGTTCTTCCTTCATCTATATGAGATTTTAGATGGGAGCCTGAAGAGTTTTAATAAAAATAGCGCTCCAATGAAGCTGGGTGACCGCCATGTGGTCTTTGCGAGTTGTCATTACGTCGCATGTTCTACTCCGGCTAACCGTTCTTCATAATTTGCCCTGCGTCAGCAAACCAGTCGGATGGGTTGAGTTCGCCTTCTGTGTCAGTATTCGTCTCCCTTGCTGTGTGATGTCTATCAGCCAAAACTGTGGCATTTTGGTCTTTGAAGCCCGCCCGCCCGCCGCTACATTCGACAGCGTTATGCCGTCAACTGCAACCGGTTCAGATTGTAAGTGGAGCCCCTGTTTTGGTTGCTTTTAGCAACAAATAGTCAAGTTTTCTTCGCTCCTAGCAGTGGTTCCCTGCAATAGCAGTGTCTGGGTTAGCCTGTGCGAGGATGACGGCGCCTTGGTGATTGGAATATTCTTTCCCGGAAACGCCAACCGCCATCCAGTCACCACTCGGGCTGAGGAAGTGCTTGTGAGCCGATCGCCTTTCTCTGCTGGCCCCAGTGAGGGAAAGAGGCATTTTACATTAGTACTTAATGGCCAGTAGCTATTGCTGACTGAGCTGGAACCAGCTAAATAAAACCACACGGCACCGGATAGCTAAGCAGTGGTGTGGATAGGTAGGGCAAACGAAAGCAGCGTGAGTACGGGGAATATGTTAACGTCCACCAAAAAAGTTCCAGAAAAACAACGCAAATGATGAAAGGGTGGACTTTACTGGAACGTCATGCGGTACAACCGATAGCTAACGGTAAACACAAAGATGAGCACGAACAATATCTCTAGCGATGAATAGAAATAATGGCGAAAAATGAAAGGAAAGACGTCATTCGAGTGCGATTGCTGTTTTTACCTTGTGATACGTTGACGCTTTTTTTAAAAAACATTTTTGGAACGATGGTGTTGTTTACAA
This sequence comes from Tropilaelaps mercedesae, assembly GCA_002081605.1. Lineage (NCBI taxonomy): Eukaryota > Metazoa > Arthropoda > Arachnida > Mesostigmata > Laelapidae > Tropilaelaps > Tropilaelaps mercedesae. The sequence goes on from MNPL01004915.1 coordinate 8,700, forward strand.
ACGAACAAGGCCTTAACTCCATAAATCACCGATTTCTGTCAAGCTTAGGATATACCCTAATCTCTCTATTCTTAGCTATTATTAACTATTCTTACTACTGCTAATTAACTATTCTTCTTCTGTCTATTCTCATCTATTATTGGTAATTTTATTCAATATAAATCTACTCCGGCAGACTGTCAAAAGGTTTGCACTTTCGTGCGGTATGATCATTTCCTATGTTCTCCTGTTCATTATTCTTTCGAATGACGCCTACGCAGTGACGGATGGCGGATTTCGCGTAAACCTCAGCAGCATTGCATGACAACGACGGCTGTGAATGCATTCGGTTGATTCCTATCTACTCTGCTCTATGACGTTCTGGGCAGTGTCAGGACGTGTAAGTCAGGCATCGTCTTTTACCGCCTTCGGCGAAACTATGCGAAGACATAGCAGTGAAAAAAACGGCAGAGAAAATTTGACGGTTTGAGGTTTGTTTCGGCGTCATTGGTTTGTTGGTTGTCACAGTGCATCAACTGGCTTTCTAGTGCTTTTACTGGCAGAAAACTGAGACATTGGACACACAATTCTTCACAATGCTGTACTGATGCCAATAGGCTTCCTTTAGCAACGAGTGACTCGTCGTCGCTGTCCGAATCGTGTCAATGGTATTGGTTCCGCAAAGAATAAGTTTCTACGATGTAATTTGATAAGCAGGTATTGCAGCTGGTGCTGACGCCGTTGTGCTACAGGGTTTTTCCGGAGAAAAGATTCGTTGTTTGGTGGCTCATGTTCGTGTTTGTTCTATTTCTGTCATGCACGAACTGCTTACAGCATTTTGATGATATGCAAGAGTTCAGAAAATGGTGAGTAAGCCAGCGAATTCATTCGCTTTTCATCTGAATCGAAGCTGTAATCCTGTAAACGATTGTCCAGAAAATACGTTATCAATGAGGAGGAGGTCGCTTACATGGTGATCCACGGTAACCAATTATTCACGTGTCATAAAAAATATTTTTCAGGGCTGACCATCAGCCAACATTTAGCGTCCACGGTAGCACGTCTGTATTATTTCGTAAGACAGGCCTCATATAAATGTAAACGTGCAACGGCGGGGATCGAACCCGTGCTCCTATGTGTCTCCTCCGGTTGCAAAGCGCACACGCATGCACTCACGTACGCACCGATACATTACTTGTCCTATATGAGGATATCGGAATAACATGGCGAGCGACCTAGCAAGAGAAATGTTACGGAGCAACGACTGCGTTGTCTCCCGTGCGGTATTGCAAGACTCACTCGTTACTGCTACATATTCAAGCAAAATACGTTCGTTCATTCTAGTACGCATAAGACAATTATTTGATTAAGGTCCCTGAAAAACCGAAACGTTCCAAACAATAAGGAACATACGAAGGGAACACATAGCAGTTCTTTGTAGGATTAATTATAACGCACTACGTAGTTTCGCAATTGAGCAAAAAACTATGAAAGACAAAAATGATGAACAAATGAAAAGATTATAGCATAAAGAAGAGAGAGAACATTTTCCTGCATCATGAACATTTTAAGTATTCAGGCAAGTATGGGTACACTAACAGAAACAACAAGACCGACATGAGTAAACAGCAGCTAAAGAATACAATCGCGAGTGAGTTGACTCGCGAGTGCGAATCAAATTTTTGCAAACTTTTGACCTCAGGCAAAATCCCAAAGGGAATACGCAAGGCAGACGCGTCTCCCACGTCGAATGGGAGATCGACTTTTTAGTTTTTGTACTCGAGCTGGAAAAAAGTTGGGCCCAACAAAGCCAGCCGACAGGCAGTGACGAAAAGAAAGAAGGTTGAAAGCGAATCGCCGGCGCCTCGTTAATTTAATAGAAGAGCGCTAGAGGGTCCGAGAGAGCTGTAAAGGATCCCCAAATAGTAGATGGCCCTTTTCAAGGTAATGCACGCCTAGGTTTTACCGGTTCTTTTGTTTCAGCTACCTCCTTCGTTTTCTGTTTCTAAATGAGATTCGAATTTGGTAACCTTCTTCTGTGCCTGTACGCCTTTGAAAAGCAGCGTTAAAAGCTGTCGAGCCAAGTGTGTTTTCATCTTTTTGTACTTGAACTAAGTGGATATTAGAAAGACAGGAGCTTGGTAAAGCAAGAAGTTGGACAAACAAACTATACTTGTACCAAGCGAATCGAATTGACACTATTTTCTATCATCTCTACACCTTGTTTTAGAGGAATAAACGCCCTGAAGAGTGGCAAACGAAAATTAAGAATTGGATTTATGCGAAAACGTAGCACCGTGGCTGAACCGATGCCTGAGAATCTGTTATGTTGTTTTATAACTTTGCATGGCGCCCCCAGAAGATATGCACTACTTTACAATTGGTTCCCCCTGTAAGCACAGCAATTTTTAACGCCTCTATTCTTGGAGTGTGCTTATTTCTCTGCGGGAAGGCGCTAGCAGTATGCGCGCCTGGCACCGGAAGACTGCCCACCTAGCATTTTGTCGACGGCCATAACGTCTTTGAAACACTCCCTGTAGAATTCGATCCAACATCACCCCGGAGATTTGGGTGGCCATAACCCTGCTAGTTTTGCGTGAAAAATTGCTTCGAACTAAATGGATTTGCTGCCGTTTGTATCGGAAGGCGGTCATCCAGAACTTTTTACCTGAAGACCGCGATAGCCTGAAGAAGAATTTTGTATTGTCATACAGAGTTTTATCTTGAAATCGATCGCGTGGAAAATACAAATGAAATTCCTGTTTTTCTCATATCGCATTTTGTGTAGGAAAAACATAACGATAATCGGTCTTACATAACACTACTGTGCTTATTCAACCATTGTTGTGGATTCATACCGTTAAGAGTTTATGCGATAACAAACGATGGCTACAATATTACATGGCTTCTACCGTCCTCTTTCTCTTACTGGATTTAATCAAATAACCTAACGCATTACTGCTTGCACGCCGATTTAGCCAATAGGTGGCACCATTTTTTTTCTTCATTGTAGTACCATTACACTAAATTTGGTTTGATCTACTACATCCTATCCCAAGTAGTGTAGTTTGCATTTTCGCCTTAATTTTTAAAGTACTCTTCAATCCGTGCGGAGTACGATTCGCAGCCCGTTCGCTGTTCTGACGACGTTTTGACTGTTTTGTTATCGGAAACATAAGATCAACCGGATCGCCGTTCGGCCAAATGGAGCAATTCGAAAAGAAGGAGCAAAAAAGAACAATATGGGAGGGTGGGAAGCGAGATGTCATAGTTTTGTCACAAAGTCATTCTCTTTAAATGTAATCTCACTACCATAACAATGCTTTCTTTCCCACCGCCCTTTCATCGTCTAACGCCGAAATCAGAGTCTTGGAAATTGGGTGTCACTGTCATGTAATTTTTGAGTGTTTGTATGTACACGTGTGCGTGTTTGTGTGTGTGTCATGAGGGGCGGGTGGAAAATTGTGCTTGATTACGCCGTCATTGAGGCACTGTTTGCTAATAACGACCGTCTTGTCATTATCCTACAAAGTGCATTATGAATGCGGTGCTTCGATGGTTATGCCTGTTGTCAATATTTCTGCAGGCTCCGTTAGACGCGTTCTATGTCGATGAAGATGAGTCGATACGGTATTCTAGGTAGAAGACGTCTCTGTTACTCGGTCTAACCATGTCGTCGACCGAGTAGATGTTCATTTATTGGCCGGTACAAGAACTACGAGCATGCGTTGCCATTGGGCGTCGATGATAGAATTTAATAAGAAGATGTAGGGTAAAGTGACGTTGTCCTGGAATTTACTTAATCCGAAGGAGGAACTTAGAAATTGGTTGCGATCTTACCAATTGCCAGGTTTATGACTACCTAAAACGTCATAAAGCACATGTTTTTTGTGTGCAGAGTATATTATTAACTATGGAAATATTGCGGTACCGATAAGGCAATAAACACATGTTTATTAAGGGCGGGAACAAAATGCGAAAATTTATTATCCCCGTCTTACCCGAAAATAGGTTATACCCTTTTATGAAATGGCACACGCCCCCTTGACTGTAAGGGGCAATATGGTTTAAATAGATACGTCACTGGAAAAATGATAATTCACTTAATAATATTAGAATGAGACGGTATACGTGTTTCGTGACGGAGCGCGTTTTAAATGTCGTGTATCTACGTATAGATCATAGAACTGTAATCGAGGACTATAACAACTGCAGTTAGTTTCTATTAAGTGAAAGTAGCTGTTCGTCAATTAATTAGAATTATGACACATGTCCTTTTTCTTTGGACTAATCACACTATATCATTTGTGTTTTGTCTGTTGTTACAAGTGAGCGCGTAGTTCGTAGCTCTATTACGAAAAACTTTAATTTGGCGTCGAAACATCTTCGACGTGTCGATGAAGCTGTATCGGTAATAGTGCTTAAAACGATTCATTTACCAGTTCTGCTAGCTGAAAGTCGAAAAGAGGGCACATTCTTCTTTTCTACATTCTTTCATCACATTCTTGATGAGAAATGCGAAAAACCGTTACCCTTTCGTATAAAATTATACAATCTATTTTTCGAAATGGCTTCACCGCTGAATGTATTGACACATGTCGTCCATTCGTAATTTCAAGACCGATTTCCATGCTAACGCATATGTATGAACGTCGAATTTAAAAATCGCAATAGATGTCAATTCGTAAATGAAATGGCGACACGAATTACGTAGCCACTTGTTGTGGCTCTCTCAGAAAAATCGCATTTTACTACAAATCATCGTAAACACTCCACCGCCGTGGACGGCTGTAGTGGTAGTTTCTACTTTGTTGTTCATTCTGAAGATTGTGAAGATAAAACATAATAAAGATTTAGCCAATTTTGTCTATATTGGTCACCTGCAATTTCACATTAATTAGTTCTTGCTTAACGTTATGCCATAGAATCTAATTGAGGGTGAGGTGGTATTAGTCATAATTGCAAATAAGCGCTACACTATTGTGACCAATGTCATAACATTCGAAGACGTAGCCGTTTTACGTCACACGGAACGGCGTGAGCTAGCTGCCCTCTCGCGGTGAGAGTTACGTCGAACAAAGGCTATGTCGAATGAGTGGAAGTGACGCCAAAGCAACTCGATACGCTAAGATTAAAGCGGTCTGAGTCGTTTTGTGACTTTAGCCTTTGGAATGTTAATACAGATGTTATTGAATTTTATTGAATTGTCAACATAAATACAGATTCTAGAGCTTACATTCGTTGAAACTACGAGCTTGACTGCAAGAAAAATGTGTTCTGTCGAGCTACAAATGAAATTACAATTCTAAATGAGTCTGGATGACAATTTTCTAAACAGCAAGAAAATTAACGTTAATTAATAACATTAACTAACGTCTAATTAATCTAAAATTTTCGATAATTTTTATGGATCAAAATTTTCATTTATTTCCATTCAAGGCGGAGAATATATTAATGGCGGGCAGGTCATGTTCAATTTGTATTTATTCTATTCTTGCTGTTGCTTTGTCATTACCAGGGGGAAATCTTCAGAGTCAATTTTTATTCCGTTACGGCTGCATATGCTCCAAATGATTCTATATGTTCGTGTCTTCAAAATTTCTAAGAGTTGCGTATTATGCGGTACATAGAGAATTAGGTAGTGACTAAAGTAAAAAAAAACGCACACATAATTGCAAAAGTGAATCAACATTTACAACCACTTGCGTTCCTTTCAAAGCTCTTACATTTAAGTAAGTAAAAGGTCTGAATATTTGTATGGCAGCAACCCCAACCCGTCGTAGAAATGGGACAAGGCCAAGGAAGAATTCTCTGGTTGGTTAGCGACCGATTTCAATAAGTATACCCAGATGATCGCATGGCGAACGATACCAAGGCTGACTTGGGAAGGTCTACCCGATGGGGCAAAATATATAATAATAATAATAATAATACGGATGCTGGTACCCTACCGTGTTCATTCGTTCTAATTAGACTTGATTGTTGCTTCTGGAAGATTAGGGCGATTACATTGCTATCTAGGGGTGGGTGGTAGCGTTGATCGATTTGCCATAGCGATTGTGGAACTGTCATATACATCATATCGTAACAGGGATTGTGTCGATAATTGATTTTGAGCGATGATGCTTGAAAAGGCCCATTGTTTTAAACAGGACGTTTAGTAGATGCCTGCTAGTCAAGGAGGTACTGAGTGATACTCAATCTAAAAGTAAGTTATAGAAATATTCTCGCTTGCAAAGCCGTTGCTTGAGATTAAACGCACTCACCTTCCATATCTTACCCGCACAACTATAGTTTATAGTTCCAGTTGATTACAGAACCAGGTGAAACTAGAAACTACAGTTGAAATAGGAACTAATGCTTTTTCAATAAATTAATTTTAAGCTATTTACCAGACGTTGAAGTAAATTCGTGTTATTTAGGTCTTTTGCACTGTCAGATCTGCGGTTTGCAATAAGCACAGATTGAAAATGCAGCCCTATCGAGTCTATATCTTTATCTATCGTTACTGCACTAACGAAAGGGATCCATCTGAAGTAAAAGATGCGTTAGAGTTCTCTGTTTTGGGAAACGGTGAGTCATACAGAAGAGCGAGTTAAGAATGGCCTGGTGTGGGCACACAGCGTTTCATGCTGGCTCAGCTGAGTAAAGGAGTCTGATTCACTAAGGGGTTTAGCAGGGTTTCATTTAGGCTATGGAGTTACACTCGCTACCTAGTTTTCACACTGCGTTTTTTACATGAACGCATGAATAGATGAAACACGTTAAAGTGGCACACGGGTCGAAAATCTGTACTGGGATCAGTCTGCGTATGCTGAACGAATAGATCGAAAGGCACTACCTTTCCTACAGTCCGATGTTAAAGATACAACGTGTAGTACCTACCCATTATGAAAGAAGGTGTGTGCGCATAATGTTACTTCGATCACTAAACAGTTCATTGGGGAACACCATTTATGAGGTCTAGACTAAGGTCTATTTTGAACTAGTTCTGAGTAATTCTGATGCGGACTGCGACAGATATCGTGAAATCAGAACGCCAAATGAAATAGAAATCACGGACATTCATCACATTCGTGGATGATCCGCTTTACTGAAAGCATACAGGCCGCGGTAAGTAAACAATGTCACGAGAAGCTTCTTCAAGCAACATTAACCCTAAGCTTAGGGAGCAAGTACGATATGAAAAGATGGCTTTTGGATAAGTTAACGCCCGAATTACGGTTAATCGTACAGTCTTCGTCAATCCTGCTCGCCAGTAATAGCTCGAAAAGGAACGGTACCAGGAATATCGGTAGGCGTGTTAAAAGCGTTATTCAGAAGCTATACACAAGAAGAGGGAAACCTCTATGACTCGGTACGATTGGTCTTAATATAGGTGGTAGAGCTGCTAAAGGGCGCGCGCTGCTGTTCAACCACGAAGAGAAGATCATCGACTCAAAATCAGCGTATTAGCCACCTTCCGTGACAGATATAACGGGGAGAATACCAGTTTGGTGACATTACCAGGCTGTAATGTAAACATCTGGGGAAAAACTCAAATAGACCCAGTTCATCGCGTTGGTCGCGCATGAAATGAAGGAGTTGACCCTAGATCAAAAGGCTAGACTGCATTTGGTCTGCGCAGAAATTCGACCGGAGGCACCGTAATGAAATTCCCTGAATGAGCCCTTGGGTACTGCTTCAGAAGAGCTTCCATAAAGCGATACTAAAATGTAACGCCGAGGTTTGCCATATTGGATAAAAACCGAAAGGCAGCTGAACAAAAATTATTTCATCGCGAAATAGAACAAAATTTTACTGCAAGGAGGGCAAGCAGTTACGAATGAACGGCACATATGAAGAATGGTTTAGAAGCGTCTGGTGAAGAATACTTTAGTGTGTGTGGAATTTCTGTAGTGCGAGAGGGAATGTGATAAGTGCTTTGTAATGAGTCCATTGTTAATTCATCGTTCCGTCAGCGTACGCAGGAGTAGAGCACTGTCAACTGCAAGTTGGCACGGAAACTTCTTTGGATGATCAAGAAAATTAGGTTCGTCTTATCCCCGATGTGCAGCTACATCAACGCTCACGTTGACAAGGCCGGGAGGTTATTATATCCCTGTAAGTCTGTCTATGGTATGCGTATTTAGTGTTGCATTACGCGGTCGAGATTTTTCCGAAAGGAGACAAATGATTTCCGAAGTGAGGGGAGGGTAAAAAGGCTGAACGGTGAATAGAAGATCAGACATAATGAAGTGGGATGACATCGTCTGAGCGGCTAAAAATTCGAGATAGTCACGACATGCTGGAAAGGATACGGAGGTCTCCAAGTGATCGCCGGGCGTTGGACTCACAGAAGATAATTACTGTCTTTAACCAACGTTCTCACGCGACATGATGAAAACTACGCGTTTGGACAAAGAACATTTAAGTAAGAATCAGACCAACGGGTTTGGTATAGAAATACATAAAAGAGTGCAAATCATCCTGGGAATCTAGAACCAGAGAGCCATTTGTCGGTATGAGCTAGACTCAGGTTTCTATTGTTGGTGGAGCGAGTGTTTCATACAGGATGTGTGTCTTTTAAAGCCCCGCTTTTATCAGACGTTGCCTACAGTTCTCTTTGATACCGTAAGTGGTGCTTGAAGTTATATTACACTTGCATCGTGTAAATAGACACGAAGTTTTTAGTATCATATCGTACTATAGGATGTCCTTATTGGTAAAGCTACTCTACATGGTTATTCTACAAAGCTACTCTATCACCAGACAGAAAACTGATTAGCTTAAGGTTGATGTATTCGCATAATGACTTGGTATTGTTTGTGATTCAGAACTCCAATACTAGAAAGCTACCCTTGTAATTACTGCTGTATTTATTCCTGACTTTTTCACGATGCGATTTTATTCCGTCTATAAACCTTCTTGCTAAAGAGCTGTTCACGTATTTGCCCCTCATTATGGAACTTGCACAGAGGTAAAGCTGTTAACTTGTCGCGAACTGTTCAATAAAAAAATCTCACAATTCGAGTTTTATCAGGTATGAAAGCTACATAGTTCGCCTAAGAGACCATCCTGACATCCTCGCTCGAAGTGATGAACGAATTTGTAATTGAGTATGAAATAGAAATCAATGCAACTTCAGCGCTTAAATTATCATGAGTATCTCCCCCTGAAAGCAATGGGAGCCAGGACAATGGGTATTACACAACAAAAAATTAGCTAAGGACATGAACATAAGGGCGTATGGCACACAACATGCTTACATCAGTGCATGTCTGTGTACTTGGACGGAAAATGGTAGATGAATTGAGTTTGCTGTATTGGTAAAATCGATTTTACTACACAGGTGGCTTCGGCGATTCTACGTAGTCTAATTCAATTTAATTAAATTTAATTTTTCAATTAGTCTAATTCAGTTTAGTTGCGCTTATCGTATGCGTTATCGCTATTGGAAGGAATTCAAGAAAGAACGATTGTAAAAATGGAACGTGAGCAATGGCGGGGTATATGATAGGAAGGGATTGGGTACACAATAATAAATTAAATACAAATCAACGTAGTAGTACTCAGATTTACTTGTGTATTGTGTCTAGTCCTACCGTCCTTTTTAATCTAAAATGGGGTCTCATATACCCATTCATGTGTAACGGTAGCAGTGGCTCATAGATTCCGCCACTTAGAATCGTTTTGCGAGTGAATCGATATCACATTGGAAAAACACTGCAGCCATTCATACACATGTGACTGTCCTCTGCATTTTATTATTCGGAAGTTGGCTTGTAGGCATTCTACGATTGTTCTGTCTGAGTACACTTGTTGAGGCGTGATATCAGTTCGCCTTTCGATCACAAACTACTACAAATCTTCTATTGTTTATTTTAGTATGATCATTGTTTGTTGCGTTGTATCTTGGAAGAACCAGATGGCCGGGAGAATTGACTGGGAGAAGCCTTCGCAGGGAGTTTGTCCTTGATAGACCCACACATACATACATATATACACATGCGCGTGCACACATCCAATACATAAGCAATTGCTGGACGGCGCATCCCCCATCCAAGTCCTTCCTTTGATAAATCGGGAACATGTTTGGCTTTGGCTGTTTCCTTCGCACTAAGTACTTCCAATACAGTCGTTGTCCGCGAGGCGGTGTCGTCTTAACTAGAGGGGCGGGTCTCTTCCATTGACACTGACAAGGGACACGCCCCGGACACACGATACATTTTAGGACAGACCGTCTAACCCACCACTAGAGTGCAAACGAGACACAACGTCGCTTCTACGAGGGCCCTGCGATTTAGCGGAAGAGTAATTGTATGGGAAGGGCCCGGCTGCACGTGCCATGCTTGGCTATTACATGTGTACGTAGACATGAAAGTTTCATGCATAATAGCCAAGAACAGTACAACTCCATCTCTATTTTATCCACGCATATGAGAATAAAGTGAATATAGTACAAAATGTTTTTATTCTAATGAAGCGCTTAATACAGCGAACTGTCGACGCGACAAAGCCGCTAAGGTTTTTCTTTCAAGAGGTACGATGGGTAAACGCTCTGAACCTTTATTTTATTAACCCAGATATGGTACGAAAGTGAGAGTTATTGTTGGGCTTGTGCACACGTTACTAAAACATGTTGATGACGTGTAAATCGCCACATGTTCAAGGTACAACTCTGTGTTTTCTTAACGTAAAACGTTTGTTTCCTACCGAATAGACAACCCGAAGGGATTTGAGGGCACTATCAACATATTCAAAGTTTCGACGCCTTTCGGATAGATCACCTGTCTGACAAAGTACATCTTGTGAAGTCCTAGTTGTGGGGACTATTCGCGCGGGACTTAATCTGACAGCCGGACCATGTATCCGTGCTCGCTTGCACTCTGGAGGTTTACCACTCTCCCCATTGACCGCACAAAAAAGTGGCCTGGCCAACAGGCAATGTCCAACACCGGGTAACATCAGGTGATGACCGTCTTGATACTAATGTACTGGTATTCGAGTCACACTTTTTATGCCTTATGTATCTTTCTTCGTCTATTCGTCTTTGCTTGTCTCTTTGTAAGGGCTACATCTGATGCAATGGCGCAGATGCCCGATTAAGCAACAGCGCTAAAGATCGCGTTGGCGCGAACTTCTTTTTTCTGCTTCGGAAAAATGGTTTGCAAAGAGCTTTCAGGCTTTCCCAGAATTAGAAATATTTTTTTCTCCCTCTACAATTAATTCAGCTGTAAGGCTTTCTTAGAATTAAAAATATTTTTCTCTTCGCTAAATTTACATTAGCTATTACTCGTAGGATTTTGGCGGAGGGAAATCTTTGGCATTATATATATATATCAACGGCTCGCCCTTTATCCCCTTTGTTAGAAACGAAGGTAATTATTCCGTCGACACACTCGATCAACCTAGGCCCTGTGCTCCTTCCCTCTGCTCTGATTCCATTGTGATTGATGATCAGCTCATCCAGTATGCAGATGGGTGGGCGTGGCTTCGTAAATATCTGCTTAGGGTCTAAAGTAAGGCGGCGTTAACACAGTCCGACACGGAACAGATTGGTCAGTTGGTTAGGACTAGTAGATATATTTTGATAGCGGCCTTTTTCTTGCCAACATCCTATATATCGATTGAACCGGAAGGGACATTGACAGCACAGACAAGGGCAGTCTTTGAACGTACACCTGTGTTTGCGTATGTTCTTGTTAGGACGTTGTTAGTAGAATGGATAGGAACGCGCTCTGGTTCAGAAAGAAAGCATTAAAGCATGCGTTCCTTCTGGGTAGACTGCAAGTATGTCCTGCAAGAGCGTATTTCAGTACTTTTCAGTTTGCTTTAAGCCTGCTAGGTTGTGGTTAGATCCTGTTCTCTAGTAAGATGACGGTGATATTGAATAGTTGAGGCGCTGATCTAAGCTTGATATTGCCTTTTCGTCCCTAACATAATAAAATGTATAGGAGTACGTAATCGCTCCTATCTTTGTAAGTTTGACGATGAAACGTCGATTACAGTTAATGTATAAGGTGATCCAAAGTGTAATTCGCGTCGATTATAGTTTGTCTCATATTCATATGTGTAAATTTTCACGAAAGCATAGAAGCATATATGCATAAAACATCTTATCCGAATTAATTTTAAAATAGCACGCACATAACTACAGATGTCATTTTGAAACTAAAAGTGCGTGTAAAAAGTTACATAAAAAACAATGCGCTTAGTAGATGTTTATCCAAGATTCTAGATTTACAAAGATAAATTCAATTTTTAATCGTTCTTCATAAATTGTTACCTGTATTATGATTACAATATATATAAATCCGTATATACACAGAAATGAGGAATTTATTTATCGCTTCTTGGAGCTTACCTATTTTCGAAATGTTTATTACATATCTAGATCGTAGCGTGCGAACAGCGGGGGACTGCTTCCTTACCAATATGTGGGCAACATTGCTAGTCGCGTGTCTACTCCACCCTTTTACTAGTCACGAAGTTAATAATAAAATTAGCAGCCGATTTTGTTGCGAGAATAATAGATCTGTCTTTGCATGCTGCCTACCGCGAATGAACGCCTTTACATTGAACTAATTGAACAGAGTCGTGAATATAGCTAAGCTGTCGGATACAGACTTGCTTTATTTCAACGTATAGATTTGCTCGTATAGGCTTATAGTTTAATGAACGCTTGCAAATGTCTCAAGAAATGGGCTGTTGTTAAATAGCATTCGACAGGAAGCTAGGAATTATCTTGTTAATATGATGATGACTTCAATTGTTACGTTAAGGGAAGTTGAGCCTTAGCACAAGTACGACTAAATGTAACTGACTAGTCCGTTCACGTTCCGTGTGGAGCCCTACGAAATTCCCTGGCTCCATAAAGTCTAAACGATTGTATTTAGTTAGACGAATGTGGCGAAAAACGTATTTCAAATTCCACTAAAGGTGCTATCTTTAAAGCTTACTTCCTTAATTTTTTTCTAAGAAGTTTGCTGAACAAATTTTTTTATCGAATAAGCGGCAATGATGAAAATTGGGCTTTTTTAGTAGAAATAGTAGTTTTGGTTTTTTCGGAGTTTTTTTTTAATCGCGCGTAAAAAATCGAAGACAAATTTGAATACATTGTTCTCGTCTGTATGTGCAGATGACCGAATTGAGCTGCAGTGGTGCCGTTTTGAAGGTCCAAGTGCAAACGAACCAAAAAACTTGCGGTAATTTAAAGTTGAGAAACTATCTCTAAAAAATATTTGTTTTCAAAAATGGTCCCGCCGTTCCCAGTAGGCTTTTTCCACCGTCTGGGCCTGACAGCTGGAGAGATTGTAGGTAGAACTAGCTGTAGTGAGGAACTATGCCAAAGTGGACTGATCTTTGATTTAATTTATTTGTAGTATTTCTCAAATGTATTTGGTATACTTAGATTTTATTCATAAATCTGCAAATGCGAGGATTGCAATGTATAAAACCTTATTTAGTTTATTAGCTGATCTCTATGCACGAATATTGCATCGATTGGCATGTGTCTTCCGAAATTCGACCCAAATTTCAGCTATTCGAACAAAAATACAAATATAAAAGAACGAAATTATACGTTCTTGTTGACCCTATTTCGTGTTCCTTTAATAATAGCACGACCAAAAATGATGGTTGGAGGCTTTTGTTCGAATCAGTTTCGCTCTTTCTATTGTTACATTTTGGCACATTATCGTAGTGACTTGTACACAAAAGTGCGTAGACGTCGTACAGTGTAATACGCTGTACTGCTTTATATGTATACACTTTTTTGTTTTTTATTATTTCCCAAAGGAAATATTATTATTTACAATAGGCAACAACTAGTAATCGTAACAATACTAGGCTTATCCTAACCTAGGTGCATATCGTTCATGTAAATAACATATATACCTACAAGCTACTTTGTCGCTACATTTATTGGTGATCTGGTCCAATGCTTCTCAAGCACTATTATCACACACGAGTACAAAATATGGTAGAGAAGGTAGATACGCCATCCCGCCTTCTTTTTGCGATGCTAACCCGTTCTCCTTCTCTCCGTGGTGCTTTATGCGACAAAACTCGAAGACTACACGACTTTGCACTTTCTAGCAAATGTCCCCGACCTTTCTTGTGATCTACCCCCAACGCCTCTTACCTCTATGCTGCTTATCCATTACGATCCCTTTCCGTGTACTCAAGTCTGCCCTATACATGACTGGATTCTGTCTGGTCTATCGAGTGCTTCGCGCCTGTAGCATCAGTTACCGTCAAATTCTTGCTCTAATATAGATCTTTTGTGAGATCAGTAACCTAGCTAATCCATTTACAGGCTTATTTAGTCTCTCCGGTTTGCCTGCCACATAGGCTGCTCAAAACCGTCATTCCGCTTGTCATTCCGAACGGAATATAATATTCCTTCCTAAGCTTCGCTGGTGTTGCCACCGTAGCTTTGCTATGGATCTACGATAAAGAGCGTCCTCGTAGATTGAGGTAGTGCAATGGGTGTTGAATATTTTTGAAGTTTTGTTTTTTTAGCTGGTGTTCCCTATCTGACAAGCAGGCTACGCGCTGCATGGCTGAACAGCTGAGATGCTGCCATAAACCAGAAGTCAAACGCAATGCAAGCACAGTTAGGGCTAACCGTATCTGATCTAACGGCAGCAATGAACTATACTACTACCAAAATGCCTGCACGTGTAAAATGAGCTCACAAGTGCATACGCTAACAACCTTAGCATCAGGCCTAGTGTGGTGGGACTGCGCAGTGGACCTGAGTGCTGGAAAGGGCCTGAGCCGCACTGCCGATCTGCATAGAATTCTATCTCGCATTATCTCGTTTGCACTTTGTCAATATTTTACTGGTGTCATAAAATTTCAAATAAAGGGTGACACTACTTGCTACAATTAATGTGTCTCTACAGTATTTTTGCCATTAGCTCATGCCTTCGTGTAACACACGTAAACTCCACTGAGAGTTAACGTTTGATAAGTGAACTCGACTTTTCATGCAACTCGTTCATGCGATGTCACTTCTTGTAACAAATTACTGGTCTTGTGGCTAACTGTAGCCCTGTGCTGGCTGGACTGAACACCAATGCCACATGGGCCAGTCAAAGGCAACAGGAAAAAAACGCGGCAAATTTGAACGGATGAAAACACAGAGAGAACTTCAGAGCTGAAAAGTGGGGGTTCGGATAAACGAGCACAAATCTCGTACTAGGAGCAAGAAGTAAACTTTTTTCCTCTCAACAGATTTAGAGAACCGTTAGAAGAGATAGAGACAGCATTGCCTTATAAAAGCTCTAATTGAGGTCGGAGAAGTGGTGCCACTTTATCAGTGAGAGACATTGACGGTACAGATGAAGCGAGTAGTGAGACAGGTATACAAATGGGAAGTTGCAAGATTCGTTGCCTTGTTGCTAAAGCCCACTATTCGATTGTCAAAGAAAAAAGGGCGTGCAACCCTGCGTATTCTAGGATAGATAAATTAACTTGTATGTCATACATGTATTGGCATTGCCCTCTGTTTGGGATGCAACTTTGGGAATTGTTCGTGTATCACTGCGCAAAAAACGATTTATGTATTAGTCAACGTTCACTGCTTGAGTGAGAGGAAGAAATCTTGGACTTATGCTTTCCACTTTTGCCTTGGCTCAAAGCAATCGCAGGCGAAGACGGAACTGACATTGAAGCAAGAAGGAATACGTATTCTAACCTGCTTTTAAATAGCTGTTGTAGTGGGTGTTCAACAACAGCGTAAGAAGGCTCAAAAATTGTTTACGCTTTGGCTAGTTCACTCACTTAGCTACCGCGTACATCTGGCAACCAATATGAATGAGCGACTCGGTCATTCAGCTGAAGTTCTCAAGCAAGTTAGCTCAAGGGGCCAGTCTGGCAGTCGACAGCCCAGGGGGGCGAACATTGCCGGGCTCCCCGTTAGCATCAACGGCCCACACTTTTCGTGCTGAACAACCGTTGGAACTACTTGGCTGCGCTAGCTGGCGACGATTGCAACTACCTTTGCTTGCCGTGTTCTGGCTGGACTGGTGCTGTTGTTCACGGATGTCTGTCTGACGGTGCCGCCAAATCAAGGGGCACATGGGCACTGCCACACTTATCACGGCTACCGTTAAGGCGACCTAGAAAATCGCGTTAGCGTGCCGAACCATCCGTCGCGAGTGATCGCGACATGGAGAAGTGGCGGAGCTGAATAGATTTTGAACCATGGTCGTAGCATGCGTCTCCGATGGCTCCTGCTTGTTGGGTTACAGTTACAAGGCTTCTACAGACTGTGTCATGTCGTCTCCGTCAGCTGAATATATGCAGAACGCACTGCTACCATCGCAGGCCGATGCTGGTGTCAGTTTTCGCCGCGGTGGCGGCTTCAAGAGCACTCCTGAAGGGGGGGCGCAGGGTGTTCCACTAGTCCGGATCTGGTGATGTTTCAGGAGTGAAGTTCCAGAACCGGCCAAGCCGGAGTATGGTAAAGCCGAGACGATAGGCCCTCATAAGTTAGGTTAACTGACTCTTGCAAATGGTCTGTAAGCATTAGTCTGCTTTGTCTGTGCATATGTGATATAGTTGTAGTCGTAGCTGTTGTAGAACTAGTGATCTTATCGATTAGCCTGTAGCCCAAAAGCTGGCTTCTCCATAAAGGGTTTTTCCTATCCAGTGCTAAGCCGTCGCAAGGCCATTATTACCTGTTCATCTATAATTTACGCTATTGACGTCACGAACCGGTAATATAAACAGAAGAGGAACACTCTACCCGGTCAAACTAGCTGAAAACCTGAATGAAGCCTCATGTCGAAATCGTTACAGGAGTAGAAGGCGCCAAACTGACAGGCCAAGATGAACTGGTGTCACGTTCCTGTAAATTAAGCTATGTATTATTTTATCAGTGGTATCCTATTTTACATACGACGCCTGCCAGTTTGTCGTGTCCAGTGAGGTGGTCACTATTGTGATTCACTTTCCTTCCTTGTATTGGTAATACGCTGAAGTGTTGAAAGGTGTCACCAGGAGCTTGCTGCTCTAATTGGTCTTAGTATAATTCACAACATTTCTTTCGCGTATAATGGATGAGCAAGAGTAGAACATATTCGGTGAGTCGTTCATTCTGCATAGTATATGTGAGGCGTTATTGTTCGCTAGTTCAAAGCTGACCCATTCGACCCACATCAAAAGTTACCTGTTTGATATTGAAATCATGGCTAATGTGGTCTATGCTGTTGCCATAAATACACCAGCAAATATGTCCATTCCTTGTGAATGTTTTTGTTGCTAATCTATCGGGCAGATAGACTTACTAGGCAATGCGTTCACCATCCCTAACACGATCTGTGTTCTTCACAAAAGTGGAATGGCATAATATAAACGGCAAAGATAAACTGTATTAACTCATTCACATCGGTATCTTCTATAAGTTGCTTAGAAGGTACCCCACTAAGATATTAAGCTAGCAAATTTCCATTTCTTTTCTCTTGCATACGCTAGCGATTCTATTTTGATAATAGCGCCATGCACACCACAGAGCACAACATTGAGTGTAGCTGCGCTAAGAGCTCCTGTGGGTGCTTTGGTTTGTCTGGTTGCGGGCGAACCAGGCAGGTTGACCCAACTCATGCAATCCAATACTTAGAGTAGCACGCTGAATCGAACATCTGCGCAATGTTCTCATGACGGCGGTCTGGCCTCCGCTTTACCCGCCTAGCGTGAGATCTGTTCATGGCGATGAAGGCCGGCCTGAGAAGGGTAAGGACTGCCTGCTGAGATCTCATCTTGTTGGCAGGCTCTTTAACCGTGTTGTTGAAATTTCCGATGACAATGACATGTAGGATGTGTTTGTACCTTAATAAATCCATATGTCCTGTGTATACAGGAAACGAATATATACGAAAGAGAACAGAGAGAGAAATAGATTGCTTTGATTTTGGACTGGAAGATATATTTTCTCCTTAAGGAAATATGTGTGTGTATACCCAATATTGATTCGGAGTGGCGCTTGCATGCGCTTGTTTGGACTTTAAGACCTCCAAACAAAGGTGCGCATTTGTGTCGATTGCGGAAGTCGACGTTTCAGACCATAGACCCGGTTTACCGACCGGCTTGAGTAGTGAAGATAACCAGTTGAGCGGAAATATTTTTCGAACAGGATGTATTTAACGTAGGACGGTAACACCATATGTATCATGTAGGTGATATGATTATTGAAATCTAGAAACAGCAAATCTGTTGGTAATGGTGCTTCTGCGCAAATTGCAAATGCCTAGATGGTATTCAATACTATTCGAAGAGGTGTCATGAGAAAACAGTCCTCATTCAAATAAATTGTTTGAAAATATAGTCATCTCTGCTAGGTTGTCTCTGCCGGTCTTAGTCACTAGGGACTTTTACATGATTTTCTTGTAATGGCTATCTATGTTTGTACGCGCCCGATATTTATGGTAGATATCGCTTCTATTCTGATATCTTAACTAAGGAAGCCTGCTCTATGAAGATTGTGCTACTGATTAGGCTACCTAAACTCGCCGGCAGAACCATCGTTGCTAGTCTTAAGTTGCAAGCATCTCTAGCGGCACAGTGAAATACAAGGTGATTTTTATTCAACCGTATAATCACGATCAAGATGATGTTCATTATTCTTCACAGTTTATCTAGACGAAATGGACCAACATGAGTGTGTGTTTATTACTTACGCGATACCTTATCGTAGTACATTTAAACATGTATGTCACAAATATAGATTGGCGGTATAGACAGGTATACAAGCGACTAGGGAGCAAGACATATAAGCTCGACGCTTATATTTACAAAATCTTTTTACAATTATTTGAACGCACATAGGGAATAACTGCACCTTCTTTCTTTCACAATATGGAAGGGTTTTACTTGATTGCTCTATTCATCTTGCCGCAAAGACTGAAAAAAGCATAGTCCACTGAAACTATAGAGGAGATACAATACAAATGTACACTACGCGCAAGACCTGCATTAATCATCAAAAAACGAGTATTTTATGCGACCATTTGTAACACGTACCTGTATAGCTACCTAGTTCCAACTGAGTGGAATAAATATAAACAAGGCGAGCGAATCGATTGAATGAATTATTCCGTTACTTGTCATGCTTAATAACAGTAAATCATCTCATAGAGTCCTTAGATTGTACACGTTGTTTTATGCGCATATTAATGGAAGATGGCAATCTCTACCAAGAGCCGCTAACCAGGTCTGATCGAGGACGTCGAGCACCAGACATTTTCATCGTAAATCTGTGGAACTCCCTAAACCAAGTTCCTGCGCTGTGCAAAATTATAGGAGGAGTCGATGCACATGCTTTTTAGCTGCATACGTTGGTTCTTCGGTTTTTATTTGTATTCATACACTAAGAGAGACAATCCAAATCATACATTCCATAATTATTTGAGCTCACTCGATTTAATATTTTGCACTTCGGTTGGATTTTTCTTGCAAAAATAAGATTCTCACCTACTGTGTATATGTTGTATAAAAGTTTTTACTGCTATGTGATCTTCCCGCTAAATCGTATTTAACGTCACTTGCCAGACGCAATTAGTGCGTTCGTTTCACTTCGGTTGTTTCTTACGTTCGTTGCCTAGGGGACGTACGCAGCGAGCGAACGCACGCAAAGAATACGAGCGCAAAATAGCGTGGCATTTACGGAGCCAGCTCTCTGCTATGGTCGTTGCTGTTTCTGGTGACTTTGGTGATGGTGGTGCTGGAGGCGTCATAGTTTGGTTGAATCGCTACAGGCGCCGTAGCAGTTTCGTTTCTCACTTCTCTGAAGCTGACTTCGACTTCGTGCGCCTGATGCCTCTAGCAAACCTGCCTCCACCTTTTTTCTGTGAGTCGTCATTCATTTAGTCGAACTCATTTAATCGAACTTATGCCCGAGTCGCTGCCCCTGCACCTAAATTAAATCGCGGCTCCCATGTTGTCAGCGATTGCTTTCAAACGCGTTCAGACGTGGCCGTTGTAGGTTATACGTCGATAAATGCTTGAACCTAAATGGTTGAACCCTCTATTAGAGATCGTTGCCGAAGCGGAAGGTGGTACAACCTACCTGTAAATACTGAAGCTGTAAGTCAACAAATTAACAGTTCAACATCGATTTTTTTGTCGACTATATAAAAAAGCTAACCTAGCTATTGGAGGAAAACTTCCCGGTACGCCAAAACTGGGCTGGACTGTATGTGTATAGCAGAGAGGAATCTAGGCTGGCAGATACATTGAGTGTAGGACGATGCTGCTAATAAATTCGAAAAACTGATTTTGAGGTAGAACACAAGGCCACGGGCCCTCTCAAGAGCCATTTGGGGGCTATATTATAAACAGATCGTACGTAACCTTAAAGCAAAAATCTTTACAGAACGTTGAACTCTCATGTGACCTAAAGTTTTCGTTTCCGAATCGATTGTTTGCGCATCGATGCCGTGTATTAACACATGTGGTTCAAGCTGGTGTCGCTATGCGGTAGAGATTGGCACCAATTTGACCAACACTTGTCCTCCCCGTGTGCATGTATGATAAGCTTGCAAATGAAACTGTGCTCATTAAAATTGGCTACTAAATCACAGAATATTTCGGTAGATTACGATTTATTTAGGGAACCTGTATAAAATTAACGCGTGAACGTTTATATGTGCCTTGAATCCCGGGAGAATGTTTTCCTCTTATTGATGAACAATTAAACGTTATCCATAAGGACTTTTGTGAACCGTCGAAGTACAGATTTCACAGTGAACAAACACGTTGGTTAAGTAACAGATCTTTTGTTACTCGACTCGGCTTGGTTGTACTCGTGTTTTTATTTTTTCATGGAATAGCAAATGACTGCCTGCTTTTATTTTACTTCTTTGTTGATGATTTCCCAGGCTTTGCCAGGGACACTTAAGGGAAGAATCCAGACATTTTACACCGAGCACATATAGAACTCTATATGAATGGCTGTCTTACTGAGCTGTCTCGGGCGAGTACGATTTTGCTGGGCTTGCACGCGTGTCACCTCGAAGGGAAGATAGAAGGGGCTGAGGCGTGGCCATCTACAAGCTTCATTGTCACATGGCGTTGTGGACTACCCGGTCCGAATGCGTCCACCGCCATGAGGTTTGGGTTCGACAATCGGCGGACAAGTCAAAACTCGTACGGTTGGTTTCTGTAACCTGGACAGCAAGCTTCGAAGAGCGCCCTATGAGGAGGGGCTTTTAACAACAACTGTTAGCATTTACATCGTACGACTAATACGTCCGATGGATAGCGAAAACAGATCGATGGATGCTCGTAGCGATCCGGCTAAGTCGTTCCGTCGATGCGTTCGCTTGCATCTACGATGCATGTGTACCGGAATAACTAACGGTAATAGTTTTTTATGGGGCACATGAACAGAACACCTTACAGGTGAATTTCATTATCACGTTGCCAATTGTGGCGAAAGCTCATTAAATCCATTGTTTGCGTAGCAATTCATTCCCGCTGCGCCCTTAGCTGGAAGGGATCGACGTCAGGAGAGGGAATAACAGAATAGAGAAAGATGACCTATAAACTCACAACTCGAAGACATGCCTCTCGTTTGTCCACATGGCGGCCATTTTTTGACGGTCAACGGAGCACAGCCGTGTTGAGAGCAGCAGGCAAAAAGGACAAGGGTGGAGCGCCTGGAGGTGAACGGGCAGTAAAACGATAAAAAAAATTAGAATTTCTAGAGAATAGCCATTATCGGTCAGCGCTCACCGATACAGCAGCGTCACATCTTTAGCGCTGCTACGGACTATGGCACTGTTAGATCAGCGTAAATATCGACGGGGTCGGCAGCAAGAGAAAGATCAGAGCTAAGATGACCTTGGACTACCCTGTATTTCACTACACCCCCTTCACCGTCTTTTTGCTCTTCTGTGTCAGCCGGCCACGATCGAAATTTTTAACAACGGCTAATCAACCCCACCAAAGGACTAATAGCTGCACCAGCCGCACGGGCGAACTATGTGAATGAAAAAGACGCAGAATAAGAGAAAAAAAAGTGGAACAATTGCTGTTGGCGGCATTAGCATTTAGATCATTTGCTCCTCGCCTCGCATGCATAGTATTATGCAAGTATGTTCATTTGTCGTTTCTATAGATGGACTAGCGTTGACCATCTAGCGTTCTACCATTTTGTTCCTTCTGAGCCGTTCTCTGTCCTTAGCTTTCTATCTCTTTTCTCTTCCTTTCTTGATCTGTCTCTATTATTCGCAGTTCATTTAAACGGTATTTAAGCGCTACCTTGCCAGAGGAAAGCAGACACGAAGCCATAATGGGCCGGTTGTCGTCTGTTTTACCGAGCGCCGTTCAAATGCACCACTCAACATGTTAGCAACAGCAGCATATTGACAAGCGCCCCACCAACGTCCAATGGGTGATTAGTTATGCCGCTGTTGGTTCGTTGCGTAACGAGAGGGATGCGAGAGAAGAACTAGCAGAGAAAGTGGGTAGAAGTTTATCATTGGAATGCTTCGTCAGTCAATGACAATGATGTAATGCGAGGAGGGGCTGGTAAAGAACCCGTTTATTGAAGCAGCCGAATGCAATACGAACCTGTATTGTGTTATTCCGAAATTTCTCATGATGATGGTGATAATCATTATTGTTGTGCATATACCTGTATTGATACGCGAGCTTATAGCCCTTGCGTGAGGAGTAATGGTGCATAGAAGAGTAATTGCTCGTAATTTCAATAATATTCGCATGCAAATATAATACAAGAATGATTAGCGTAGTGATGGTGTTGCCAATTTTAGAAAAAAGTTTCTCGCTAAGGTTGATAGCAAGGCTTCTAGGATAATGACGTTTTGAAATAACATGAACGCGTGTAAATCAAATCGAGATGGTTCTTTTGTATTAGCAATTGTCACCAACTGATGCATAATTTAAGTAGGCACTGTTAAGTAGCTGTTCAGCTGTACAATAGAGAATAAATTTAAACAACTTAGACGATGAGCACTCGAAGCAAATGATATGAAGAAGCTGAGTTTAATTACACGCGAGTGTTCCTGAGGTCGACAGCGCTTTATAAATGTACGACATCTTCGTGTGCTCTACTCCATTACACTCTTTCTCTCTATCGTTTTGTGTTCTCTCGGTGCTATACTGGGCGCGGTGGTAATTATCGATATATCTACACCAGCACGTTTATGATACCGTAGCGGAGCACCCATTGAACTGGTTGCGGTCACGACGCCTTCACTGTTTCTCTAAACCGGAAGAACTGGCAATCGCCTGAATTTTTCGTGATTACACATTCCCTAGAATGGGCAAAAGGGAGAGAGAAGGTGTAACAACGTTCATTGGTTATTCTATGATAAACTTTAATATTATTGCACATATGAGTATCACCGCAATACACGTCCACAAGGGAGATAATGTATCCTCCGGGTAAATATGCATTTTAGATCATAGAAAGGGGGGTGGTTTAACCATTACTGTCTCCATGTTGCTGTGTTAGACGCGTAGATCTATATATGTTGTACCATATTTATTACGCCTGGTTTTGTCTGTCGCAGCCACGCTGGTCTATTTTTGAGGCGCGCTTGTACAAGACGTCTGGGTGTGTGCCTCTAAATGGAAAGGATCAAAGAATCTTCATGTAATGTACAGTGATGCTCAACAATCAGATAGTCAGCCAGCAACAGCGAATATCAAATCCGTACCTGCGCAAGTGACCGCCTCTGTGGAGCGTAATGGACGCCGTCAACATTGGCGAATTGTACAGTAAACCCTCTCGTGTGTATCAAGGACAGGAGGGGGCCCTCTTACTTGAGTGTGCTCATCATCCAACCTATACCATCAGCAGAGTTGCTGCGGCAAGCGGCACGGTACGACAGGGCAACGCGAAAACGCCGTTCTTCGTTCTAGATGCTATCCGTATCCGTCGGGACTAGTAAGAAGAGAAACGAGACCGTCGAATGAAACCCAAAATGCACAAACCCATTCAGCCAGTATTATAAGGCGTTTTGTGGCGGCTAAATCCCTGGGTCAGCCTTACCAGGTCGGCCTGCTGAATGGCTCGGGAGACACGAGTGTCCGCAAAGCCGGTATCGGCATCCCACACGATGGCTTCATCAATAAGTTTCGGCGGCCTCTTGTCTCTCCCCCATCTAACTAACGTTTCGTAGAGAATTCTGCCAATTTGGACAACGTTGAACGCGTCCTGGGTGGCCACCGTTGGCGATTCGCCACTGAGGCCCTCCGAGAATGCGTAGCTCCGTTTGACAGTGGTTGTTACTGTGGAGGTTAGGGTAGGCCACAACGACGACAGCAATAGCAGTTAATAAACCATACACATATCAGCCATTTGGTCCTTGTATTATAGTGTTGGTTATATTCTCAGTTATTCCACGAGGAATGCCGACATAATTCTTTGAAAAGAAACAAACGAATATAAGGAACCTCTTGAAACACATCTGTACGACGCGGTCCAGGCGATGGACCGGAAGACTCAAATGAAAATTGGCCAGCGTAATTTGTGCAGACACCTTTCATCTGTTAGGACCATAAACGGGACTTATATTATTCTTATATTTCATCATGGCGATTATATGTGGAGATATTTTATGGCGGCAAGATCTCACAAAGGTTTTACTACAAACTATTTTTTTCTATCCCATTGAGAAACGAAGACTCCGATTGTGAAATGTCTTTGGCCCAATCGCATTATCGTAATAGTTCTGCCTTTAAAATACCATAGGCTTGGCAACGCTGACATTGGTCACATTCTATGTGAACAAATAATTTCATATTGACTTGATTTCAGTAATGGTTTTATTGCCCCATTAAAGATGGCCCATTGGAATTTATTTGAAACACTTCATGCAGGCCCACCATAAGCAGCTGAACTTGCATTGCTTGAATGATACGGGCACTAACGGGAACGCTACTTGTTTATCGTATGGCCATAACTTGCATATTATATAAGTTCATTTCAACAAAGATGTGCGGTGTAGTATGCCATAGACTTGGGCTGCAATTTTGTTATTTTTCTGTCTTCGTTGGACTCACGCTCCTCTCAGTAAAGGTACCACTGGAGTGTAGGTCCTCTCTGCGGTGTTTATCAAAATCATTGTACTATTGTGTGATTACTCAAGTTATACTTCTATGTATCGCGTTGCAGAACGTTCGATCAAGCTATCACACATGTTAAGTACTTCAACCTTGTAATATATTTTGTGCAGGTTTGAAGAATAACTAGAAATGCGCCAATTATTATTATATATATATTATATAATTATATATA
>MNPL01004916.1:0-13702 GCA_002081605.1 Tropilaelaps mercedesae
ATATATATATATATATATATATATATACTTTGATGCCACGCTCGGTAGCCTTATACACTTTGACCCACATCGTTAAACTACTGCCCCGAAACCTTATTCTCTTCCGTTGAAGGAGGTAACAATTCTCACCTCATCTGTCCACTTATCGCATGGCTGCAGGTGCACACACGTGAGGAGAGACAAGCTTTTCCATGGCATTATATAGTATGTAGCTGTTGTAAGTGGGGCCCTGCTGCATCGAGAATTAAGGCCTTCTTTTCGCCATCTCGTGGCTTTTCGCTTGCCCAGCAGAACACAGAGCGAGATTGGACTTAAAGTTACCGCATTCATATCACGTTTCTGTTCATGGTAAATATTACAGCGCAGTGTGGAATACGTCTGTGCATACCCCAACACCGAGTGGGGCTTAGCGTTAACCTGCACTGTTCGGGCCGAAAACTAAAATGGATAATGAGGTGGCAACTTTTTTATTTTCTCAGAAAAATATCACCTACCAAGATTAAAAAAATGTAGAATTTTCGCTAAAGCCGTCTACGTCAATGCAGTTGGCTCAAGGCCACAAATTATGCTAGATGTGTTTTTTTATTAAGCAATGATAGGTATCCATAACGGTATAGCGTATCATATCTAAAACGTGCAGTTTTCAGCTGTATATGTTGTCATTGTGTAATAGTTTTGTGAAAAACTTCACGGTTCAACCGGAATAATACGTGCGAGCTGCATAATTTGATTCCATTTCTTCGCTAGCTAGCTACACCTGGTCGGAATTTATTAGGCTGATTCATAAAGTTTACAAAAACAATAAAAGCAGAGGTTCTTAGGCTAACGTATACGGAGATTCTATTTATTGAAAATGACTAACATATTATAAAATCTTGTATATCCTCATAATGTTTTATGATATAAAATGTTAGAAAGTTTTTTACTTACAATTGTGAGATTAATCGAGTCAAGCAGTTACTCAGCTTTTTAATCAAAAAATTATTGTCTACAGAAAGCCAGAGTTATCATGGATCGTGACCAAAATGTGTCATCCAAATGCGTAAATATTACATCCGAAAATGTTTGCTCTAGCTCCAAACGTTTGAAAGAAGCAAAAGCACATTGCGCATATTTAAAGGACAGTGGGTAAAACCGATTGATCAATTCTTTTCTATTTCACTTTTTGTGAATAAGCTATGTATTTACTATAATAAATGCTGATATCATACAAAATTTATTATTCAGCGGGCTCTTATTTGTTACAGCGACGCATTATTTAATATGTCCGTTTAGTTGTGTTCAGCTGTGTGCTTTACATTGAGTGTCTATAAAACAGTTGTCTATTCCCACACAGCGACTACGTGTAAGCAGTAATGCGCATGATATTGGCGGTTGACAATGTACAGATCTCTGGTACAATTTTTCTATTGAAATAATTTGTCTAAAAGGTCGCATGGCAGCTGAGCCGTTGTCCTAAGGAAAGCGATTTTCACTCTTAGTAACTTGTCTGCGTGGTACATTCAAGTACTTAAGATTTCTTAACCAAATACTGGAAATTAAAACTTACTTATGTCACAGTACATGCCACCCACATTCGAACATTATAAAGAAAAAATTTTATATTTTCTAACCCAACAGTGAAAAATTTCCATTTGTATTTGAGATTCAGCTTTGTTACTGTTGTTGTTGTTGGCTGTGGTGATGGTGAAGTTGGTGTTGCCATTATCGTTGTTACTATTATTGTCGCTGTTGCTGCTGCTGCTGCCATTGCTTCCTATCCTCGAGTTCTTTTGTCTGCCGTCCGCCGCCCGTATATCCTAGGTAAGGTAGCAGTGTCGAGCTCGGTGACTTGGCACATTCGTGTAAGCTTTACCGCCGGAGAAGACATGTAGGTGCACAGGTTGGAGCCCCGCCGATGCACATTTACGTTTATGGAGTAGTGTCTTACGAAATAATATAAAAAAGCGGTACCGTGAACGTTAAATGTTGGCTGATGGCCAGCCATAAAAATATTAAATATTAAGTTAGCAATGCTTGCTGCGCGAGTCCTTTCTTTCTCTAACCTTTCATACAGTTAGGCGGCGTAATATATCTGCACTTCACAGAATTTGAACGAGGTATGGCCATGTTACCTTCTTTTCTACTGGCCATCGCTTAGGATCACAAAGTCTTATTCATCGGTTAATACGAGAATTTACTGCCTTGAGAATTGGTGTGGTTACTGCGCTAATCAATCACTGCATTTAAGCCTTTAGTGACCAACATGCTATGCCTTCCTGCCACTCCATTGCTTTTTCTGAAAGCGAGTAGCTTACTGAGTTTATTACACAAGTAGATATCGTGTGTCTTGCTTCTGTAGTACTTTTTGTAATACGTTGCCTGCAAATGTTTCTTTCAAAGTTTTACTTCAGTTGAACTTCGCTTTGTGTCATTTTTTTTATCTTTGACTTAAATTTCAGCTCAAAACTCATTTAGTTTACGTAGAAGCAGTAGTGTAGCAGTTTGCGGGTCGCGCTTGTGTCAGCGCGTCAAAGTAAGCTGCCGTAAACTTTTACTGGTGTCTCTCCCAGATTGGCTCCTTTAAACACCCTGTTCAAAACCTGGATGATGTTGGCACTCTCTGCCCCCTGGCGATTGCACGCACACATTTTTCATCGAATTTTCGGGTACTCACCTCTTTTTCTTGAAAGACTACTGGTTTTTTTTTACTGTTTTCGTTTATGACGGTAATTCTGGTTTTACGGTCTGCTATGATGCTAAACCTCGTTTTCTTGGTTTCTTGGGCTTGGTGCGCCGGCTTTTGTTCAGCAGGAAAAGAACTGCAGTCTTTTGCCCTCCTGTCCGTAACGTATGATCTCGGCTGTGCCCCCGGAATCTGTTCCAGACTTTTCCTTGGTCACCAGCCGGCACTACAATGTCAGCTAAGATGATGCCGAAAATCGGTGTAGGCATGCGCAAATTCGGCTAGAACGCCCGAGCCGTACATTATACGTCGGCCAGGCGTTCTGTGCAATTTGTTTATCTACTGTTTTCACAAGATTCGAATATCCAGAAGCTGTTTCTGTGACTCCAGCTTATGATTCTTACAGTTAATATTTAGGCGTCTTTGTACCGCAAATCTCTAGAAGAGTCGCTCTTCACTTAAATTGCGGACCCGTAGCTGGTTTGGTTCAAGCCGAGTATGAGCATTACACAAATCAACACACATTCTGCGCCGAACGTGTTCTGATTTTTCAAAACACATTGATGTTTGAAACACATAACACACACACATAGATAAGCAAGTAACCAACCTGACATAAATATATGCGCAGTCGTTCATCAGAGTGCATCACAATCTTTGCAATATCGCGGCTCTCTACGCTGAAAATGGACTGCCCTAACGACGAATAGAGGGCATATACCACCTGGCCACTGGACACGTTTGTACTCTTTGTGTGCACATTTCATTTCGCAGCTTAAATATATATATATATATATATTTTCTTACCACCCGCCACATCTGACGGGCATACCCATTTGCCAGTTGGTGACGCTTCGAGTACGGGTTTCGCGAAGTTATTTTTACAGATTCTACAGGTGTCACAGGTGTTAACGCAGCGGTTAGCATCGCTATCCAAATAAATGCCTCTACATTTTGGGCTTGCGTACTCTTCATTGGGTTTACTATAATGAGTGACATCACAAAGTTTATAATAAAAGTTATGAACTGTATACCTTGTTACAACTCAAAGGATTAATCGGTTTAGCTCTGTTGATGATATCGAAGTAATGTCTTACCGGTTAGCGAACCTAGGACTAAAGGAAACATGGGGTCTTGGTGGGTTTGAAAGTTCCACACTGGTCATTGAAACGCTGCAGTGATGCGCTAGTGCTACCTGCATCATCGGAAGTTCGTATAAAAAGGAGCTCTATTCATGTAAAATTTCGTATTGCATTCGGGTTGAAAAATCTTAGGTCGATCCATGTGAATTTACATTCCTTCAATGTAATACTCTCTATGTAAGCGCCCGTCTAAGGTAGTTTAGAACGGCGCGGGACAGCTTGTTAGAGCAGAGGTGTGTCAACGAGGGGATCTGTTCTGATTCCAAGGTGGTGGAGGTACGACTAGATTCACCTTATCTTTCACGTATTTAAAATCATTTTCCAGTTCACTTTTTAGGATAATTCGGTCCTGTCTAAACGTATGCTGTGCTTTTGACAGTAATCCCCTTTGATCTGTATGTTTGTTAAACCTATAGTCAAAAATATCTCAAGTACTTTTCCCACGGTGATCAAAAAGCGAATCTGCTTATGGACCAAGAGGTCCTCTTCCTGATTTAGGGATCACTAATCTCGGCCCTTTCCACCTACTTGAAAACGTATTGTCTACTAGAAGCCCACTGACAGCGTGTATCCCGGTCATCTCTCCGCCAATAGTTTTGCCATGCGCGGAAATAAGAGCCGAAAACATAATCATCTACTGCGACCTCCGCCTATTGTTTTCGTTTAAATATGCGGCCCCGAAGAGAACCGCGTGCATCCTTATACTTATTCTAGCAGTTTCTTACTCTTCCATCTGGCTTTCCGGGCCCGCTTTCCTACAACTTTAACTCCCTATAGCATGGGGCCTTCTGAACCTTATGCTTATTTCCTGGCTTCTGTTACCTCTAGGCTTTACTAATATTTCGCTCTGTGACGCAGTGCAAAGCTTGGCTGATGCCTGATGCACTTAGAAACCACTCTCTCTGTAAGTGTATAGTTTTTAGAACACGGGAGTAAATAATTTTTGAGGTCTCGTATCTTATCTGAGAGCTTTCCCCACAAACTAGAAACAGAAGGAATTTACGTTGCGAACTTATGCCAGTCTAGTTGTTCATACGATAGGCCAACGTTTTGACGCTTTACTGTCAACATATTTTCCGTTGTGCCACTGCGACTGAATCGAAAATATTCGGGCAAACAGTTCTTCTATAAGCACAACTGTTGATCTAGGGTGAATTAGTCTTTTTTTATGACGATAAATAAGAGACATACAAACTGCTTGGTCGTTCACTACTCCTAATATGATTCATATGTTTTCTTCTACAGGTTCTATGCAACGGAGTAATCCTTTTTATGCGGTAATTTGATATGAGTTAATTCAAGAGAAATAGCGCAGAATTGCGGTAGATGAAGTGTTGAAACTGATAACGTATTTATATTGGAAGTGGTCGTATCTCGGAAAATTAGTTGCTCACACTTCTAGCTCTTAGTCCAAAGAAAAAGAACAATTCAAGAAAACCGATCTTCAGGCGCTGTCTAAAAACAGTTGCTGCCGCTAGCTTATAACATTGATTTGATAACGACTCGTTTCTCTCCCACTTTTATTAAATTTGAAAGCTATACTCGAGAAACAAGGCGGTTTTTGTCAAAAAAAAGGCGACCATAACAATTTGCCAGGTTTTTTCAGACGATATCGACTGTGATGGAAAATGAGGGCTGAAATGGCTGTTGCGTGTCGTGCTCACCGATTTAATACACGGATTTGATAGTCCATATTATAAAATCTTATTTAAATTGATTTAAATCAGAAGATCTTAAAATTTACTCTTTTTTACGTTTTTGGTATCCTTCATCTTGGTCGACGGCGTACTGAGTGGGACAATTAAGCTAAGAAACTAGAGGCGGGCTAAAATTTTACTCGATGTCGATGACTTCGCTGTAAAAGCACCAGCCACTTTTATTTACGTAAAGCCAACTTTTATCAAACAACTTCACATGTCTTCTCGGAGTAGCCCAAGTCATTTGCTTGCGAAAAGCTCTACACGTCAAGGATACACGACCTTAATTCGGAAAGCATTATGTACTCGAAGTTTATAAGGCAAAGGCAAATCAAGATGGTTGAGTCTGAAAGATGTATACAGCTTCAGATCATCGTCGTCACCCGAAGTCGTTAATTGGGTGCCGTTGAATGCGGACACACGTCCGTCAAGTGGAACCTTTGTGTGGAATTGTGGTTTCTCTTGCGAGGTTAGTGTTGAGTTTCTGCCTGCTTGTAGCCTCCCTGAGCCCAAAAGTATACCTAATTTATAAAACGTTAACACTTTATTATAAGTTGTTAAAACAGATATACTAGGTTTTCAGGAGATTATTGAATGAGAACGGAAGCCTTAGGGCTCACAACCGCGAAAATCTCGTTAGGTGAATACACGTAATGATATTAAAAATCTCAAATATATTGAAAACAGTTCCTTTGTACTGAAAATGTGGAAAAACCTATCCGTAACCGTTTTCGAGAAAAATTCGACAAACGCATCTTTGGAAAGATTTGTTCTCTGGATGTAAAATTTTGAGTTTTCCTTTTCCTAATTTTCACGTATGGTGTTCTGAAATCGTTAACGTATGTCGTCCCGCAATCGTAATCCCACCAAATGAGATCACACGCGAGTTTGTTCAGAGGCGCTTTGGAAGAGACTCGATTCGAGCAATCACAGCTATATTTTTTGACTGAAGTATGCGGAAAAATTAATCAGTTGTACTGCAAACAGGTGATAACATGGACTTCCTCCAACGTATGTAGGATCCATCTGTTTTGTTATCAAAGGAAAATGCAGAAAAAGTATTCTAAACGACTCTAAGTACAAGTTGCAAACGGATACGTTGTCTATACATGTTACCGACGATAACTCGAGCAAGCATCTCCAGCGTACAATGCACAACAGGCCCTTCACGAGTCTTTTCTTTCGAATTCACCTTCTTTGTATTTCTTTACGAGCTACTGTTACTACTCTCAGAAAAATATGACGATTGAATTATTTACTGGTTATTTCATGTGGTTCCTTGAAATTATTAAACCGCTAATTAGGAAAAGGCCCACCCTGTGACTAGCTTGCAGAACGAGTAGGGACAATTTTCTTTAAGTTTTAATTTGCCGCCGTCAATTGAGTTCTAAGTAGTATCGAACGAGGATTTGGAATTTAAAAAGGCTCATATTCATTTAAGGGCTAAGAAAATCGCCTGCGGTAGTATTAGCTGTAAAAACTACTTTAGCCTGATATATTGAGGCGCTAAGCAAACTTATCTTTTTCCGCGACTATCTTCTATTAGAGGCTGATAAAGACGTAGTTAAGTGTGTGTGTGAGACTACAGCTAACATGAGTAGTGCTTTTAAAATACGCTTTTAGCCCATTTTGTTTATTGTGAACATAGATCTTCATTCTACGTATCTACGTATGCCTATGTTCAAACAACACCGAGCTGAATATATCCGGTTTTGATTTGCATCATCATCCAAAATCTCGTATAAAATTTATACTCTCGCAATAAATTGACGCGCAGTAGCTTTGTCTCCATTCGGGCCTCCAAATCGGACGTAGCGTACGTCCGCCTGAAACAGCTCCCTTCTGTGTTTGCTGAAAATAAGGCCACCATTAACAAGCATCATTAACTATTTTCCCGATAATTGGCCATATGTTTCCTTGAAATTTCTTTTGACAATGGGTCAGAATGTACCTCACAAAACATAAGAGGAACTAAAAATGGCTGTTCATTAGTGTGCCAATCGCCACCAAACGACAAAAAGTACAACAGTGTGATAAACCGGTTATAAATTTCAGTAAAGTGTCTTGAAGTGCTACACGTAGATGAGTAAAAGATAACACACAGCTTTTGTCCTTTCTGTGTAGACAGTCTCCCATTTTTATTTTTTGTATGCTTTAATTCTGTGTTTATACTTGTATTACTTATGGATCGCATTCAAAAGCTGTGCATCTAAAAAAAATCTTTGAGCCGTACTAGCGACCGTTAGTCGCATCTAGCCTTGATAAATCACTGTTGTCAAATGTCGGCCATTACTATTATTAAAAATATGAGTGCGTTGATATAAGTAATTTGCTCACTGATCTTCGTACCTTAGATATTCAGCTAATACTCTTAAATAAAATTTGGATATTATCAATGGACTCAGCTTGAGAATTATATCATAATATGATGTATAATATTATTGGGAGAAACTTAGATGATCGACTAGTCCTTGTCAGCATGCATTGATAAATCAGGAAACATAAGAAAGGTTCAAATTTTCGAACAACTTTGTTCTATTTTTTGTTGGGAGGTTTGACAGAAGAATTTAAATGATCAAAAAATAGCATTTATTTCTGTTGTAAGTTATTGTAGAATGCTTTGCGAGTAATTTGAATATGTTAATATATATTGTAATCCTACTGCCTGACCCTCAACGCGCTTAAACTCTTGAGTTTTTACAGTGCACGTTTTAATGAAGGTGAATCCAATGGCAATGCATAGTTGTAATAGTCACCTTAAAAGACGCGTATTAAATTATCGGAAAACAAGAGACGTATTTAAAAAATGGAAATACAAGTCATTTTTTTGATTTAGGATTTCCATACGTATCAATTCAGTAAATATAATATTTCACGAACTATTGTATAACAAATATGACGTGAATAACTGATTTTAGCCCTTTTTTTGCATTTTTGCGCGTTCTATTTTGTATGTTGATCGTTGGTTACTCATTGGTTACTCATCGCACCAATCAGTTGAATGGGCTGATGTGAACCTGCTCGATAACTGTCATCTCTCAATAACTGTCAACTGGTGATTAATCTCAGAATGCGAAGGTGCGCAGGAGTATGACCGCAACATACAACTGCAAACTGCGCGACGGCACATCATAGCCTACTCCTTTGTTAATCAGTACGCTTTGGAACTTCTATCGAGTTTACCTAGACTGTTGGACACCAGAGCAGTTTGTTTGTGATTACAGAAGCAACCTACTCAGGTGACACTGTGTCATGTCGTGGTAAGTGGTTACGCGCGTAAGCAATCCAATAAAATATCGAAGCATTAATAATTACGGCTTGTGACCTCTTTCACACACGTTGCACTCACACTTACCTTGTACTGCCAAAGGGCCTGCATAGCCTGGATAGACAATCTAACATTTTAACTTGAGAAAGAATTCTATAATATAAAAACTGGATTAAAAAGAGCTGAGCAATTGAGCTGTGTCACAACAAGCCATTTGCTCTCTTTAATTTGCGGGTTCTCTCTCACAGTAACTAACCACACACCGGATAATTAATTGCCTCTTTGAGGTATTAAAGCCATTTAGCCGTTTACAACATTTATGTGCAAAACTTTAAGAATCGCTCGTGATGACCCGGCTAAATTAAAAAAAGTGTGCTGAAGCGTCCAATTTTTATTGTTGCAAGAGTCATTTACTTCACATATATTTATCACATTCGGTAAACCATAGACACAATAAGTAAGGGCACTATCGCCATACCTAATGCTGTTGTGGGAAACTATATCATAATCAATGTGAAATAAAAACGGTTGTAGTTTCTCACGCGTTGCTTAGAGCAAAAGGTGTTTGACGTAGCGCCTGTATACTTGATAATGAAGATCTGCGTGTACTTTTGTAGTCCGTCGCAATACTGGTCAATGATGACAGTTTCCGGTAGTTTTTGCTCAGGTCCAATTAACCGAGATCGTAAAGTTCGAAACCATCACTCTTTTTGATTTTTTTAGCTGTGTAATGCCCGCATCACCGTTGTTAAGGACCTATTCAAATAAAGTGAAATGACAATAATTATATACATGTAAATTATGAACATGAGGTTAAAAGTGCATAGACATTACTTTTGCGACGGAAATTTGAAAGCTCGGCCTAGCTAAACACTTCCATTTGTGTACCGGTTTATATTCCGAAGTATAACAACCATAACGTGGGCTCAGAGTCAAATTGTACAATTCAAGTGAAGAAGCAAAGGATAGAATTGATGCTAATACGCCAATGGACAACTTTCTTTAGATTTATTGAGTCAAAAATTTTTGAGTGAAAATGAATTTTCGTTATCGACCCAGTGACATGATCTCTGGCTCTGATTTGAACTGGATGAGCTTAAATCCGCACATTGGCAATATATTTGCTAAAATTTGAGGCAAATTAACCTAACAATTACTTATTTATAGCTTTTACCTATTTATCTCTTATTTTCCTTACCTCGGAAATCGACATGTTTCGTTTTCGTTTCGATAACTTTGGTAAAGTAAGTAGTTTTTCAGGTGAAAGAATGCCAGTAAAACACCTAATTAGTGTCAAATGTTATGGCGACTGAAATTTACTGGATAACACCAATAAAGTTTAACAATAACAACGTAAGCGTAACAATAACAACATTAATTAAGAGGATATAGCATAACAGAAAATGAACGAATACCGCACGTAATTTATATTTGGCATAATGTCTAAGATGGACTACTTGATAATCGTCTTTTTCAACTTTGCTATTCATTTACACTATTTGAAGCTTCTATCTTGGGTTCCTTTTAATAGCAAAAATGGACCAAACCGGGCATATACCTCCCATTTAAAAACTCTTGAACGCTATTTGTAGAGGCGTATGTATTAAAAATGTATAAGGGCGTAATTATATAATACCTAAGGAGTAAACAATAATCTCAAAGGCTCTTTCATCCAAATCCAATGTGTGTGAATAGAGCGTAGTTTTCATCCGAAAGAAACGGATCTCGTAGGCACACAATCGTACCAACGCGCACGTTTCGTCTGTCGTATATGCGTGTGAGCATAGTCAAGTATTACTTTGTGAGATGTTTGGCACTGGTAAGGATATGAGTAGCTTGAACCAGGCGTCATAGTGTGATCCCTATTTTGCCAACTTGTTCAAACTTGGTCCTTTTGCGTCGTCATTAGCTATTTAGCGAACGCATTCTTCGAACTTTCAGTGCGTTCTATTTTTTTAAGAGCACATTGAAGTGCTGGTTCATTGTTATTTAATATCTTGTTAGCCATATGTTTTTAATTCATGTGATTTGCGTGTGTACCTTTAGTCGACCTTAGAAATAAACATTTTACCTCCCGTATGTCGCAGTCTTGCCTTTCACGTCCCCATTATGCGGTGTCATACGTATCACTTCGATGTCTAGTTGTACTCCGCAATCCTTCGCTAATCCTACGCCTTACGGTTTCTTACTCCGAGTCTCTCGATCTTTTAGGTTTTCTAGTTTTCCAATCTCTCAGTTTTTTTTCTACACTTTTTGTTTTTCTGGAATCCTTAGATTTCTTATTTGTTCGTCCTTTTTCCCGGCTTTTTCTACCTTTCGCATGTTTCACTTGCGCGGTCCTTATCTTACTCATCGCCTCTACTGTTTGCTCAAATTGCTCTCTCTCTCGAGATTCGTTTTCCTTCTGCTCTTTTTTATACAAACTACTTTCTGCCATGCCCTTACTTAGTGCCCCTTTCTTTGTTATCACAGTTTCTTCACGCGGGAGTGGTGGAGAAGGGGTTTCCGGTATTTTTTGAACTAGTTCGCGTCGAAGCGATTTCCTATCCTCCAATTTTCTCTCCCCGTCTTTGGTCCGCGGTGCTCTCGTTCGTCCTCTTTTTCCTTGTTGATTACTCGCTGTCTGACTCATCAGATCCAGCGATTCTATTTCGGCTGCGACTTTAACAGGCGGTTCATGTATTTTCTCTGCGACAACATTTGGCGGTTCACTTTTAGGAACCTCGGATTGACAAGCCATGTCTCGCACTTCAGTGTCAAGAGGTCCGCGAAATACCGCTGTCCCGTCAAACATATGCTGGGATTTTAATTCATCTTCCTGTTTCAAGTCGTTATCCGCTAAGTACTGGGAGTATGATTTTTGGTATGGCTGCACAATGTATGGGGGGTGCTGCTGTCTTACAAATGGCTGGTGCTGCAGTGTTTGAAATGCCTGCCGCTGCGGTGCATGATATGGTTTCCGCTGCAGTGGGTGATATAACTGACGCTGCGGTATATGATATGACGTTGGCCGTGACCCCACGTACGGCCCTTGTGTTGGTTCTATGTATGGTTGCTGTTTTGATTCCACGTATGGCGGATGCTGTGATCCGACGTATGGCGGTTGTTGCGGTCCCGTGTACAGCCGCTGTTGAGGTTCTACATATTGTTGTTGCTGGGGCTCCACGTAGACCTGTTGTCGTTGGGCTTCTGTGTATAATTGTTGAATGGGTTCCATTAACGGTTGTTGTTGGGTCTCTATATATGGTTGTTCTTGTGATTCCATGTATGGTTGTTGTTGGGGCTCCATGTATGGTTGTTGTTGGTGCTCCATGTATGGTTGCTGATGAAGTTCCAAGTATGGTTCTTGTTGGAAACCCATGTATGGTGATTGTTCCGATCCAAACGACAGATGTTGTGATCCAACGTATGGTGGCTGTGGAACGAAGTACGGCGGCTCTTGGTATTTTTCATATAGTGAGGGTTGTGATTGTACATACACTGGCGTACGCGGTCCTACGTATGGTAGGAACGTCTGCGGCAGGTATGTCTGGCGCTGCTGTCTCCCCGGCCCTTCTAAAGATGTATTATGCCCTGCAGTGCTGCTTTCACCCTTGTCCTCTTGACTCTCTTCCGATGCCTTGGCAGGCTGTTTTACACTGCTCTTCCTGCTTTTTCTCATCTCCCTTCGCGTTCTTGTGCCCAAAAATGTGGTACTATAATAGAAAAGAGTACATGTTTAAAGTTGTGAAATATTACCGAGTGTACAGGATAAAAATGAAGCAGTAAACATTTAGAGCAACGATAGCAAGAAAGTATGCACAACAATAATCTCACGGATTAACGCGAGTGTTATTCGCAGTACGACAAGCAAAGGCCACTTTCCCAGCCAAGCAGAGTGCAGCAAACATTTTAAATAAAAAAAAAATAATTCGATACGTTGTGTCTATACTAAAAAAAGCTTCAAGTTATCAAATTTTAACGGTTTCAAAAATAACTATATGCTTGACTTTCGCAAATAATGCCGTCGTCTCATTTATTGCTGCTAATTACGCATTTTGAGAGGCATCTGTCTTTTTTTAATTTTTAAATAACTTAAATTAACAAGCATTGAAGCGTTTTTGAAGCTTTTAAGTGAATAAACCGTGTTTTACCCAAAAGACAAAAAGATCTGCACAATTTCACACAATTGTGGTATCTTTCGTAGCGTTTATGGGCTCTTAGAGTAGACAAGCAGCGGCATTTTAGAATAACGAAGGGATAATTCATTAAAACTACTCAAGTCGATGCTGCCGTAACTAAAATTATGCCGAATGAGAACAAACAAGCATATCCAAACGCAAAGGTGCAGTTTCGCTCTAAGACGTAACAAGTACACGTTCTTTTCAAATTCTACATACTCTTAGTTTTAGATAACAGTGCTGTTGCACATTACTTCAGTGCTTATTAGGATATCTGAAGTATACGAGCACAGCGATAATAACATTTGATAGAGGTTTAATATAGAAAGACCTCGTGTTATATGAACTAGACAAAGGGACAATATCTTTTCTTACGAAGAAGCACACACGCTAAATAAAACAGGACATTAGCGATATTGGTTTAAGCTATTTCCTGTATAAACAAGCATAATATCAAACAAATTTCGGCCGTCTGAAACATCTGCCTTAAGGCCAACTCAACTATAACCTTAGATGAAAAAAAATTAGGATACCAATACATAACAGATCTAAAGGTTGTGCATGCATCTCAGTATTAGCCACTAGACGCTAGATTTATAGCTGCGTTTTTCGGATCATCGCTAAAATCTTAACCATAGGCCCCAAATTACGCGCTTTCTGATATGGACCAGTAATTACTTCACGCCTTGCGTGCAGTTTTGAAAAATTTAAAAGTATATAATAGAATCATTTAACCGAATATATATATATATATATATATATATATATAT
>MNPL01004920.1:0-11358 GCA_002081605.1 Tropilaelaps mercedesae
TATATATATATATATATATATATATATATATATAAGACATCAACCATAACTAGGATTTGGCAGACGCCCATTGCGAAAAAAAAGTACGCAGCAGGTTGTAGTCAATTCGCTAGTCTGTCGCAACAAAACCAGCATCCTGAGCTAAAACATACACCGCAAGAGCATCTCAGAGCTCAGAATTGAATGCCACAAGTCAGCTCACCTTGTGAAAGTAGGTACTCGTCTAAATCGACAGAGTCCGCCACCTTCTGGACATGCAGGCTTTCCTGTTCCATCGTTGTTGCCAGCAGTTGATTTAGCGGTGTGTCTGTTCTTCGGTAAAAACCAATCTTCGGTTTGGGCGGATGCAGCGATAGGAATGAGTATGCTAACGGCTGCGCCACAAAAGACGATAGAATTAAACTTTGTTGAAGAAATGCTTGCGTTCCCCATGCTCACCACTCGTATCATGTGTTTGTGCCCATTGCCATCATACACCCATCTTAGCATCGGTAACCTTGGCAAACAGACGTGTGTGCCTGGTCCATTATGGTATTATTATGGTATGAACTCTAAACGGCAGGTAAAGTTATTACAGGCAACAGTAAACGACCAGCGGGCGATTAGAGCTATGAAAACACTTCCACGGCAATTGAACTGTGGACGTGAAAATCTTACATTCGGCGAAGCCGTTAGTATAAAAACCACTATAGGCAGCTTATGAGGGTACATTGGAGAACAAATATTTAGTAGCTCAATACTTACAATATCCTGAAAAATAATAATGAAAAATCGGTACTTAGCTGATCTTTGCAGTCGGATAATTACTATTTGCTTAGAGCATATTAGTGAATTTCAAATAACATATCAGTCATAAGAACAGGAGATTGTTCGTAAACAGTTGTAGCTGCTGTAGCGATCTTCCAAAGGAGAATTCGAATAGTTGACCAATCCTCGCCGAGACATAGTCCGTCGGCCCGTCATAACCACTCCTAGGTACGATCCAGCTCTGGCAATTGGCGAACGTACGCACGAGCAACTCATCGAATTGCAGAATGTCAAATATCCGTATGTCATTCGTATGCATTTTCCTTCGGCAGCTTAAAATTGCTTGCCTGAATGTACTATATACCCGACTGGACGCAAAACAGGTCAAATGCTTCCTTGTCTTTAACATCCATGACCGTTATATATAGCTTCTACTACTTAGAATAGAGGTAATAAGCACGCATACGCTAAGTTTGCCCAGCTAGTCATCTTGACCAGCGTGATACCAATACCTTTCATATGCTGGGCGAATCTCAACGTTTGTAGCACGTAGACGTGCAACGTGA
This sequence comes from Tropilaelaps mercedesae, assembly GCA_002081605.1. NCBI lineage: Eukaryota > Metazoa > Arthropoda > Arachnida > Mesostigmata > Laelapidae > Tropilaelaps > Tropilaelaps mercedesae. The sequence continues at coordinate 1,314 of MNPL01004920.1, forward strand.
GTGTGCCACCCGCGGGGGGAGGGCGTTCTGTTTGTTTACAAAAAAGTTCACAGTTCTCACCTCGCCTTCACCGTCGGGTGTCAACACTCTGGCATCCAGGTAACAGAACATCATGGTGAGAACCACGGGCAGGATGATAAGAAAAACCGGCATATACCACTGCCGCTTCAGGATATGGAGCCGCTTAAAGTACAGCGCGCGAAACTGGCCATACCAGAGGGCCCATCCAGTGACTCGGATGAACCTAGGAAACTTTTCTGTTTTAAAAAGAACACGTACAACAAACAGGAAAAAGTTATTGAAAGGAGGGTGGTTTTCCATAGGTTGAAGGCCGTTTTCATCTGGTACCAGCCTCAGACTGGATCGGCCCATATTTTGAAGCTGGTGTACGCTAGCCGATAGTATCCGTACATATCAGGAAAATGTCTCTATGGTTTCTACAATAAAAGGGCTCTGTGAACACTGATTGCTTTCACAAGAAATAATCAAAAGCACTTAATTTGAGCCTCAAGTAAGGATGGAGTTCCGGTGCGATATTTCTAAAATGTAACCTAAAAGCTCAAAACTCAACAGACGATAAGCTATTCAAAAAGTTCACACGGAAAGGCGAATGACAACCAATCGATAGCACATCACACAAAATGAAGATGTAAGTCAAGCTGGTCTTGACGTCACTAAACTTAATAACCGTGAACCATACTATATAATATCATCGTCGTCGTTTAAACCTGCGTTCTTCGTAAGGTGCCCGTATCTAAGCATATTAGACTTTAAGTCTTAGTATCACCCTTCTAGGGTGAAATCTTACATTTGCAGGTTTTACTGAATAGCTCTTGCCAAGTTGAGTACACCAGATAACGTGTACAGCCAGATTATTATGTTAAATAGAAAGGCCTGTGTCGGTGCAAAAATTGGATAAAACAAATTTGTATATCCGCGAAAGCAACCGTTCCTATAATGACGTATCAATAGGCGATGCAAATAGCATTACCGCACTAGCACAGCCCCTTACGATATCATTGGCCACGTGGCCGCTGATAAGGTCGTACCCGAAAGATGTTTCTGTAGGAGAAAATGTCATCCTTATTCATAATGTAACTGTGGTTGAGCTTTTTCTAATTTTTTTTTACGTAATTCGTTTGGGATGTGTTTGGTGTAAATTATATTTACTTATGTAATCTGCACCATCATACACAATCATGCAAACATTTCTTTCTCTATTATTCCAAAGAAACAAATGTCTCTATGACGTTTCACCCGTGCATTATTTTAAAATAAGACTCATCCAAGAAGAGTCAAGTGTGGGAAGTGACTTTAAAAAAAATATTTAAGGTAATTTTGTTTATTGACTCTTTCAATAAGGCTACAGAAGTCGCAGATAAAGGAAATTTGCAAATTTAATGCGAAAATTAAATTAAGTATACTCAAAAAAGTATGTTTTTATTGTCTACGTAAAAAAATATGGCAAATAGATGGCTTTTAGTAAAACTTACCATACACATTTTTACTTGCGTCAGAACACATTTGTTCCTATATCGTTTGTTTCTTTTATTGTAAAGTTCGTTAAAGTCGACGTGCGTTAATTAACCGATTTTTATTTGTTCTTTACTTTGGTTTTCTCCTCAGACTCTGAGTGGTTTTGTGTCGGTTGCTTCATATGTTTGATGAATCCAATTGTTGAGTGCTTCGTTTTGTCGGTATATTCGCGATTGAAAAATCTCGACCACAACTAATCTAGCTTTGAAATCAGCCCTGATTTGAAACAGCACGCAGTTTTTTCATGATGTGCAAGAACAAAAAATTTTAAATATAATGAAAAAATTCGAAAACTTTCGCTAAAGGTACCATTTATCTCGACGGCATGCCCCTCGGTCATACCATGACCGTTGGTGAGATCGTGGTCCAGTTCGCCAACACGAAGGAAAACATCCTCCATTGTAGTTACTGAGATTCCCAAACTGGCAATCTGTAAAAGTGAAAAACATCACAAATAAGCAATATTTAGCTTCAGTGTCAAGTATACCATTTAAGCATTTAGGTTCACATATGATTGTGCCATTTGTACACTAACATTCAGATCACGTCAGTGCAACAGATGCGAAATCAACGGAGTTTACATTTGACGTATTTGAGGCTGGGGTTTTTACCAGAAACGGTTTCTATAACAGAAAGCAACCCCCTAATCACTCTCTAATCTCAAATATGCACTCTATGCACTAAATACAGCAACATACGACGCGCCTGTTAGTATCGTCGATAAGATTTAAGTCTTGATTAAATAGATTGAGACATGTTCGTAAAAAATTCCTCTTTTATTCAGACGTCGGTAATTTTCATTGCATGACGCGGATATGTGTATCATACGATTACTATCAACAGGAGCCTGGAAGCTATTAAGTAAATAAATGCGAGGATCTGAATTTAAAAAGTGCACAGTCATTGCGGTGGGGTTTGCACGTACCCCGAGCTGTTGTTTATTTACTTCGAGATGACGGAACAGTTTCACAAGCTTTTCCGTTGCTGGAAAGCCAAGATTGATGCAAAACTCCAGTCCGACTTCCGCACCCAGGTAAACCTAATGAAAAAACGTTTAGCTTTATGCTTATACGCAAACGACCTGCTACGGCCCGTAATTAGCATACAAGAACACGAAACAATTTTTCAGAGAATTTCTATGTCAACCTAGAGACATACCATACACAATGCTTTCTGTAAGGTAAATGAAGGCCCTAAAAATTATACATCAATATGATTTTCTAGGTGCACTTCATCGAGCACATCAAACTTTTTAATAAAAACTATAATATTAATCATAATATCTAAACTGTTAATTATAATACCTACCAAGCCAAATCCGAGAAAATTTTCTACAATTTCCACGATTTTTTTGCTATCCGTCGTTGGGTTAGTCTTCGCACATCGCATGTTATACCCCGTTTCTGCAATATATATATATATATATATATATAATTCAGAAGAATAAATTCAAGTGTTTAAATTCATGTAAGTATAATGTACTGGTCTTGTCAACGCCGTATTTTCTTCATAGAATTCTGCACACAACATTGTTATCTTACTAAATAACAAAAATAATGATACTTTCATCACTGCTACATGACTTCTATTCAGGGTACTATTAGGCTTTACGCAGGTTAATCTTTCAACACGCGTTCACCTAGATCGAGGAAGAAGTGCCTTTGGCATTTAGGCAAGCTGAAGGACAGTTTTGATTAAAAAGATATATACGCACAAATATACTCCCACGCGCGAGCATATCGCTTCACAGTGAAACAACCTGCGTCAGTGTCTAGGCTAACGACGACATACCCATTCGGTTGACGTCGAATGCAATGCGCCGTCGAGTTCGGCTTACCGCAACGAACTTACCGAATTTCTTTTTGAGAAACATGGGCGACCCAGCGCATTTGAGTTTGCCGTGTGAAAGAAATGCAATACGATCACCCAGTACATCGGCTTCTTCCATATAGTGCGTTGTCAGAAGAATCGTTCGAGTGCGACGAACCTGCGTATCCAAGAACAATACGCATGCAGTTAAAAGAACACATTTAATGTGCTTTTTATTGCGCACTTGCTTCGACAAGCAAGCTGTGTTATTAGCGCTAACAACACAGCCTGTACCAAGAGGCTATTTTGAGGTTTTTTTTTACTTCTTCTTTATCGCACGACAAAACGGATGAAAATAAAGTGACAGATCTGTCGGTTTTTTCTACCTCTTGCAGAACGGTCCAGATGCTCCGGCGCGCCTGGGGATCCATCCCAGCCGTAGGCTCGTCAAGGACCAGTATCTGTGGATGTCAGTTCCGTTATTTCCTTGCTATATTCTCCACGTTTATCCCAATCCACGTCTTCACCTAGCGCTCAACAGCGAATAAAACCGCGGCTTAATTCTGCCAGGTAACTAGCGTTTAATAGAATGATCCAATATCAGCTCTTCGAAGCCGCATAGGAGGGCCCGCATCAACCTCATATAACTGAACCCGACTCACGTTACTGCCGCCGACCATAGCGTTAGCCATGCACAGTTTCCTCTTCATTCCACCAGACAGATCACGGGATAGTACATATCGTTTGCCACTTAAGTCGAATTTTGACAGTATTACCTCAATTTCGGATTTCGTCTCTTCTTTGTCAGCACCTGTCCAACAGGTAGGAACAAATGGTCCAGATGAGTTGTTTGCTGGATATAAATGTAGACCTGCAAAATCCTATGGCGTTGTTCGTTTGGTCTAAAAGCATTTCTCGTGCAAACGGCCTACCAATGAATTTAAAGCCTAACGAGTATTTGAGGCTGAGACAAGAATGTTAATAAAGCGTTGAAGTTTTTGATTGAAAAATTTACTGAATTAACAACACTTTTCGCTGCCTTGACGCTTTATCCTTTTCGAGCTTTTTGCGACTACTCATCTTCAAAGCCAAGACATTCAACGCCTTTTAGCAAACAAATTAGTCTTTATCATCACATGAACTTCTATTCGCCAACTTTACGGCTGCTTGTTAGCTCGCAGTGTTCAGTTTCATTGACCATGAACTCTGGATTTGCGACATGGAGAAATGGGCATCCATCTACAGTGGTAAAAAAGGCCACATTTGCATCTTGTTTTTATCGGATGAGGGTAATTCCTTGCCAGAAGATGCTCTAATAGGACCGGCGTGGATAGTCGGTAGCTGACCTCAGGGCATCTCTGTTCTATAAAGTTATGTGGTCACTTCACGTTTTCTTTGTCAAACCGAACTTATCGAAACGGTGCAGATGTATAAAAACTTAGCAACAGCTATAAATGATAATGTGTAATTCTATACAGTAATTCGTCAGAACAAGGCGATCGGACTCAGCAAATAACTAATACTATTCTATCTAACCCTTAATTTGGGCGAAGAAGTAAAGATGCTCCTCCACAGTGAGTTCTCCAAACAGGACATTGTGTTGTGGACAGAGTCCAACGCCGCGGCGTGCCTTAATTGTGTTTTCCGTCACACTATAGCCATTTATGAACATTTCTCCATGGGTCGGCAAAAAGAGTCCGGTGAGCAGGTTCATCATCGTCGTTTTACCAGCTCCGTTATGGCCAAGAATCACCGTTATCTGGTCCCTATAGATTTCCAGCGAAAGATTGTCGATAGCCTTCTTCTTCGCCTTGTTGAACTGATGGGTGACACTGCGTAAAACCACGACGGCGTCGCCCACATTCAATCCCGGTCGCTCGAACATTTCGCCAAGATCGCGATTCTCCTTCGTGGTAGAGAGTGCGTTTGTCCGTGACGAGTCAATGTCCTTTGCATCGTTTGGGCACCAGTACGTCCGTCGGAACAAAAAGAATGGGCTTTTCGGCACGCCCAATTGCCAAGGGTTGATCGCGTCCAGGTAGAAAATCAGGAAGCCGAATATCAGCCAGGACAGTACCATCATCCCCAGGATTCCCAGCAGGGTGACGTTGTCGCCTGCTTTAGAGATGTGATGTATATTCGTCCACTTAGCTCCGCGACCTAGAATAGAAAAAGTAAGTAATGAGCAATCGAGTCTTCACGACTAAGGCCATGAAAATATCGTCAACAGCGGGCCGTTAAAGAGTCTTGTTTTCCCATTGCTAGCCATTAAAAAAGGCCCGTGCATTTCATAGCAGGGGTGACAAAAATTCGATCCTAACAAACAGTTGTTGAATACTTCGAAAACATCGTTCAGTCGTTTGGCATAATCAAAAATCCGGAGGGAGGAGAAAATCATTAGAAAAATCTTCAATTATGTCTGCGTAAACGTGTGTGAATGAGTAGATTTAATGGCACTCCATAGGTTGTAGCTTACGCGTGCGGTATTGCCGTGCAACTCGCCCACTATCTCTTTTTTTCTCCTTCCAATTCTTCATACACTCGAAATTAGGCCCTAAGCGTGCACAGTTTTACACTTAACTTGACAGAAGGTTCGACATTGTCGAAGACCACTCACCAGATTGCTCCCAGAAGCTAATGATTTTGAAGGCCCAGTGGAGCCCGCAGTTTGGCAGCAGCGACGTTAAGATTTTCTTATCTGCACTGAGCTTCAAATATAGATTCCTCCCAGTCGTATCAAGCAGGTTTGCAGCCAGGACTATAGTCAAGATCCACGCCAGCAGAGCAATGATTGCACCAAGTATTGCTGTACGGTTCGATCCAATTGCATGGCCATTCAAGTTGAGTTTAAACATCAAGCGTGATTTGAGGCCAATGAAAGCCAAAATTAGCGACACAGCAATACAGGTAGACGGTCAAACGGAAAGGAAATATATGTTAAGACATGTAGAGCGGAGTCAATAGACCCAGTACCTCGACGCGAAGCAATCCGAAGTGCTGCACGTCTGAACGGCAGTGTTTAAGACCGTTCAATATAGAAAATCTATATAGGTATGTTCAGTGTGGTGTATATATATATTTAAAATAGCACACACGCATATTTAGTGTAGTGTATATTTATCTTCAATATAGTATACATATATATTTAACATGGTACTATGTAACCACATTTAAGATGATGACATATAACAATGGCCACAGTGCACTTGATACAGCGGCCAGCCACCTGTGGTTTAAGCTCATTTTCTGGTCACTTGTATCTGTATCAAATGCTTGTAGCTATGGGTCGTGCGATCAATCTAACACAGTTAAGAGGACATTGATATCAGCAGCGGTTTTGCAGAGCTAACTGCTTTTCAGGAATAGATTGCTTTTCATCTTTCGTTCGAGAAAATGGTTCCACCAATCAGCTTATAGCATCGTTTACTGAATGTTTCGCCACTGATAAGAAAGTTCCTGCAAATGCCGTCTCATTTGAGTGCCGCAATGGCGCGAGTAGGGCGACAGCCCTTACATAGGGCTAATTCGGGAGCACCTCACCAATAAGGTACGAATGAGGTAGGCCGTTATGCTAAATCAACATCAGGTCGTCCAGGCCCGCTTCTGTCCGGCCTAATTTCCCTGATATCCGTCACGCGATAGACCGATTATTTATATTTTATTTTTAGTTATTATAGACCGACCAACAGATTTTAAGAGAAGAAAAACACATTGTTTTTTTTTCAGGAATTTGCGTTCTTGAGTTGTTGTTCGTGTATGTTAGTTGACAGGTGCAAAAAGAGAGACAGTAAGGTAAGGAATATAGGTGCGGATGTCTGACGGACGTTATTGGAAATGTGTCCGCTCTATGGTAAGTGTAGAATGTCAGCTAACATAATAGGCGCCACGGAATAAAGGGGAAATAACTTACGCGAATTGACGACTACGGTGATAAGAAGATTTTGCAAGATGGCGGCGACACTGAACACGAGGAGGACAGCAAAGATGAGCGACGGGTCAGACTTCTCCAGTACCGCTTGATTGGAGTAGATCGGCACGCAAAAACTTATCTAACCAAAGACCAAAATGGAACAAAGTAGTACGGGAGCAGTACGAGACAATCGGTGTCCGTAAAAAGAGGAAAAGCTGAAAAACATGTCATGTGGTGCGTTTGCGACGCAACTGCAACGAATAGGGCGCGCTCTCACATGCAGATCTGATAGAAGCCGTCGTAAGCCCAATCCGCGCAGAAAGATTCTGCGAAAACGATGTCATTTTACAAGGGCGCTAATTCTACATCTGGTAAAAATGAAATACTAGAGTTTGCTCGCAGTATTTGTTCTGTATAAATGCAAACCCTTTTAGTTCATCAATAATAATAATAAAAAAATAATAATAATAATATTAATAATAATAGTAGTAGTAATATTTTTTAATTATCTGTTATTTTTATGTTATTACTGACGTACCAAACTCATGACTAAAATGAAGCCCATGGTGACTAAGCCGATAGAAATGAGATTCACCCAATACACCAAATCAGACATGCCCATCATTCGCAGTAACTCCTGGAATAGAAGAATAGCTCGATGTCAACGCGACCCGTCCTAACGTATTTTTCCGATTTGTAAACAAATGTTTAGAAGAAATGATACACGAAACGCGGCTAATGAGGCTCATTTCTTGCAGCGATGTCGACAGCTGGTCTAGCACAAATACTGTGTTACCCTAATGCGACTTTGTTTATCCTGGATGATTTGTAGCGTATAGAATAACACGAACAGGATGCATCCGTATCCCATCATTGATGGTATGAACATGGTAATCGACATGAACGACTGATCTGAAATATGCCTGATATGGCAACAGACGTAAAACGAAATCAATTAAAGAGACGCCACAGAACGTCTCTGCTTAGCCTTTTAATAACGGTTCAGCTTTCTAATTATTTTGCCTTCATTAGGTTCTTCTATTTGGAGAAACCAAATAATGAGATTTAAGAAACAACAATTTCGCACAAGCTAAATTTTTCAAAAAAATTAAACAAGGTGGCATGTATACGCGATACGAACTACATAGCAGTTGATGTTTATTTTCAATACATTTTTTTTCTTAGTTTTGGGACACGGGGTGGTTAAGATGGCACAACCTTGAATCACTATCACTGTTCCAAATGTGTGACAGTTATTTACACTCTTCTCTGCACCACTATGAGATAGCACGTTAATCTACTCAAGGACATAGTTGCGAAAGGTCGACGTTGATTAAGGATAACTCGGAATACCGAACGCTATACAACAGGAACGAAATAAAGATTTATATTATACGTGGCCCAGTAGACAGTTTATCGGCACTTGCAAAGTGAAAACATGAAGAAAAAAGGTTGGCATGGCAAATGTCTTGCTAGAACTAAAAACAGTAGGAGTCGACTTTGTAGGAAAGAAACGCATTGTGACGACGTGTGTGTTGACTTGCCTTCCAGTTGGAAAAGGTTTCATCTTTGGACTCGTCCGGAAGGGAAATTTCCTCAAACCTTTGTCCACGTCCGATACATTTGTAAATTTCGTCGGTAGAGTCTCATATTGATTAAGTTTGTAGAACTGTAGATGCTGTTCGAACAGTGCACTGAGGCTAGGAAATAGAAGATGTGTTTCCTAAAAAATCGGTAACTCGTTAAAAGATGCTAGCAGAATTTAGAACCCATGTACAAGTTTCGGAATGAATCCGTGAACGAAAATAACACTCGCTTTCAAACAGGTACAAAACGTATCTGCGCGTAGGTAGCCTCAGAGAACTGAAGAAAACTACTGGTGAAAATATACTGGTACACAATGAACGTGCTCGTCATTCTATGCACGTTGGAAGACACATTGGTCAATCTCATGCCAGATAACACGACATCTTTGATGTATCCCGGTTTTCCCGGAAAATAAAACGCTTAATTACCCAAGAAACGAATATAATTTTGAACTAAGTGAGGCCACTGTATAGTAACACGCACATCACAAAAGCTAGGCGTACCTCGAAGCTAAATTTCTTTGATCTGGGTGCGGTGCTCTCCTCATTATGGTCAAATGTTCTGCCGGTATGAAAATGGTAGCGGCGTCTGTTGAACCGAAGCGTGTAGCCTATCTCACCTGGACTTTTCCCCTGAAATCGTTCAAATACAATTGTACACGGTCAATATAAGATATGGTCGTAGATTGCCTCGTATAGAGAAAGCAAAAATCCCCACACTTGCCGTAGGAATACAGAAAAGGTTCGCCTCATTTGGCCAACTGAGCTGAAAACAAGGGCACAGTTCATAGTACAGTTCATCGCCTGTGAGTATTTAGTTTATTCGCAAACGTATAAATAGCGTCTAGGAGATTTCAATCTGGAGCATTAAAGCCCACTGTCATAAGTTCTTTCTAGAGGATTTTTTGCTAAACAATGTAACTATATGATTTCTAAGCGTATACCATTATTGTAATTTCCTCGAGCTCATCTATTTCGGTAGACTTTTCCCCATGATCGGATACGGACTCCACTTGTATGTGCGAACGTGTGGCCATCACCTCGGGACAATAGCTCACCACCAGTGGCTTGAACAAGGCGCTTTCTCAGAATGCTGTTGTCCTCGCAGTTCCCTTCTCTCTAATTCTTTTGTTAAAAAAGCTACACATATATAGCACTTCATGCATGGTGTTATATATATATATATATATATATATATATATAT